>JAXCGZ010016992.1:0-42500 GCA_037179515.1 Halocaridina rubra
TCCACGTGACTGTGGTTCATAATAATAATAATAATAGCAATAATAATAATAATAATAATAATAATAATAATAATAATAATAATAATAATAATAATAATAATAATAATAATAATAATAAATGTCCAAATGCCACATCACTAACGAGAAAGCAATCCTCTGGTGGCTGAGTCAAAAACTATCTTAGTGCCAGTTTGTCTCTTAAACAGATCTACATACGTTTCGCAGGATTCTTGAATATCTAATTTTTCTTCAATTAACTTGTAGATATATATACTCGCAGCAGATAAATAAGAAGTAATTCGTATGTAAAGCAGACACAAAGTGAAGCAATGTCACTATCACAGTAGGTATAAACTACTAAAACATTTCACTCTGGAGTACAGTCTGACGTTGTTGCCATATCAACGAAAACGTATTCTCTTTAAACAGGTGCTACTGGTGATGGTTTAGATTAGAGGTTCTCATACTCAGGGTATAATAAAATAAAATTAAATGGAGTCATACTAGAGCTACATAATTCTATGGATAATGTTATGATGCTGTGAGCATAGTTTATAAGCACGAATATAAAAATAGTTTCAGTGAAATCACTGCATTAATTGGGATGGTGTATGTTAGGACGACCTGCAATTTCTGCTAATCATTTCGTCATCCTTTCTTCTCCGACTTTGTTTTGATTTGGACAAACGAACACTGTCCAACATTTTTGACAATCTTTTAGGTTAATTTACATACATAATTGTTTCCCTGCATGTACTTGTACTCATTTTAAGCACATTTTTCCTATGTATTTACAAACTCCATGAATGCTAGAATTGACATTTAGTTGACACAACATGAGTTTTCTTATCAGATCTGAAACCCTAGCCTATGCATCACACTCTCTAAACTGCCTAAATCTTACTGATTGTTGCACATTATACTACTGCCTTATGGTTTTATTAAACAAATTTGATAATATGTATGTTGTAGTTTATAAGTTTAACTGTTGAAACCAGACATTTATTTGTGTTTGATCTACAGCATTCCTACATCACTTAGACAAACCGAATATTTAAAAGGTTGTGTGTTATCTATTTCTGTGTCTTTGATAGCTCTCAGAGATATGAAAATTGGTGACTTCGACGAAATTTATATACAGGTAGTGATTATCCCACTTTTGAGAGATTAATCATCATTAATGTGTTAAATGACGTAACTTGTGGTTAAGAGGATAAGTGCACACGTGTCCTATTATATCTGATGGGTTGATGAGAAGGTCTTCTCAGGTGGACGAGCATGTTCTTTCTTTCATTTGCTACGTATCGCTTAAATCACAAGTCGGACCAATCAGACTTTTGGCAGACAGGTTGCTTGTCAGCAGGAAGATGGAACACATGCAGACAAAATGCTCATTTTGCCTTTGACGAGAGACAGTATTTGTTAATATATGTCTTGTTTTATTTTCCTACATTTTATGCATATTGTGGCCGGTAATAAGATTACAGGAAGAAAGTCAGAAAATAGTCACAATTTGGCCTAGAAAAAGAAGTCACAGGTAAAAAAATAAATCACAGGTTAGCTTAGGTTACTTTTTTCTGTGACTTTTTTTTACCTGAATTCATACATATATTGTGTTCATTTTCCAGTGTTATTTTTTCCGTTTCCTATATATCCTGCGTTTGTCCTGTTTTAATTTCCTTCTTATAAGAACACAGATTTCTAATCATACATTTATTGTTTTGTTTTTATTAAGATTTAGTCCTTTTAAATTTGAGCTGCAATTTCATTTAGTCTGTTGTATATCAATTTTTGCTGTTGTATACGAAAACCAAAATGTGAGCGTTTTAAAGGCATAATATTCAACTTTTCTCTTTGATTTTGCAATTTGATATACTGTTATTTTCCATCTCTTTGTGGTTAGCTATATTTCTCTAAATCTGAAATTAATTAGCACATGGCCAAATTTCAAATTCTAATGTTCCAGAAAACTAACTTCGCACCAATTATCTTTCATGTTTCAAACCTTTAATTATCTAATAATTACTCACTTACGCATGTAATTAAATACTTAAGTCATATGCAGTATTAGCTCTTAAGTACTTTTTTTAATTTCCAACAGACTCTCTTACTAACTTCTATGCTGTTTCTCATGATGTTGCTCTAGATTATAATATTTTTCTGAGAATAATTAGTTCTTAATGAGCAGCAACTATTTGTCCAAAAGAAAACTATATAGTTTGCCTTTGAAAGCTGTGAAGGAGGATGCATTTTTAAGATGCTCTGGAATGTTATTCCAGAGTGTTGGCCCTTTGATAGTGATCATCTTTGAACCTGCTTCTGTGTTTGTTCTGTGAATAAAGAGCTCACTGCTTTGTCTTGTGTTGGTTCCCCTTATATCCCTGACTGTTTTTAAATCAAATAGCCAGCTAGGATAATGATGGTCCAAAATTTTTAATACAAAAACATAAATAGCAAAAGCGACCTTATGCTTATGCTATTTATGTTTTTGTATTAAAAATTTTGGACCATCATTATCCTAGCTGGCTATTTGATTTAAAAACAGTCAGGGATATAAGGGGAACCAACACAAGACAGAGCAGTGAGCTCTTTATTCACAGAATAAACACAGAAGCAGGTTCAAAGATGATCACTATCAAAGGGCCAACACTCTGGAATAATATTCCAGAGCATCTTAAAAATGCATCCTCCTTCACAGCTTTCAAAGGCAAACTATATAGTTTTCTTTTGGACAAATAGTTGCTGCTCATTAAGAACTAATTATTCTCATTGTAAGGAAACAAATATGGAAATGATGCCGATAATAACGATCCTGTATCTAGTGGCATACTTACTACTTTATTATTAACATTATTGTTAACATTTTTATTACAGCATTATTATTTTCTATGAAAGATACATTTAATTTAACTATATGTCTAACCCTCTTATTTATTAGTTTAAATACATGTCTACTTATAAGTTACTATTAATGTTGAATAACCATTGTACAAAATGGAAATAAATGTTTGTTTGTTTGTATGTTTGTTTGAATACATGAGAATATATGAGAAGACTGTGGGTATTCTCACTATTGATGTTTTGGCTGTGTGTGAACGTAAGGCCTTGCATTTGGCATACAGACACACTAGCTCGCATATCTGTATTGAACTTAACCTCATGTGGCTTTCTTGGTGAAACAACAACATGATTATTGTTTTTTAGGAAATGTTAATAAGAACCGTTGACAGATCAAAAGGTACCCTGAGGTTGTGCCCTGTGGGTAGTCATCGATAGTGGGACTAAAAATGCATGAGGGGGGGGGGAATAATATCACCTTTCTTTGGTCGCACCAGTTCCCCGCTATACCTAGAGGTGACACCCCAGTGTGTCGGACATGGGCAAGCCCTGATGGACACCTAACCCTCCAAGTAGACCACCAAATTTATGAAATAAAATATTCCTGAGAGTAATACTGCCCCCATTATTTTCTCCCCAGCATCCTCCAAAACGGGGAGCTAGTCCCCTTCAGTCTGCCACAGTGGAAGCCAGGAGACATCAAAAAGAAAAAAGAAAAAGGAAATAAGCGGCTTGTTTATATATAGACATTCATATATAGCTATATTTTTTTTCTTATATATTAAGTATTTGCCACAATTGATTCTATTTTTATAATAAAATTAATTCATTCGTTAGGTTTACTATTTTGTCGAATCTTTTTTAGGAATAAATTGACATGGGTCAAGAAAAAATTACTTTTTCGACTTGGCAATCAGGGGATGACGCATAACTACTCTATATGATTTTACATTTCTCTATAAACAACTTTCGATAATGTTGTCAGGTGACACCTTCTAGGTGGTCGTCCAAGAGGTCCTGTGCCATATATTTATGACCCAGGAAAGGTCAGTCAGATCATGAGAATGATTTCAGATACTACCCAATATCCAAAACTATTTTTTTTTTATATTGTATGTGTTATATGTAGGACCTCCTTATAGTATGTTGAGTAGGATATCCGCCCTAAATTTGAGAGACGAGTTTGGAATGGGTTGGACCAAATACAGTTCCACTTACATATTTTCATCTAGAAACCCCTTGCACGGAGGTGCGAGGGGCTCTATTAGATACTGTGATAATCTATAAAAGCACTTTACTTCTAGAACTGTTGAGTGATCAGAGACTCTCCTATTTTACTTTTAAATGAGTGATATCCACAGGTGCGATGAGGTAACTTGAAGAAAACTGCAATGCAGAAGAGGTTTTATTCATCCCACCCGTGGCCAAGACGTCAGTACATTTTGGAAAATTGCAGTTTTTCCCCTTTTCTAGTCTAACATTTTTATAATCTGCAATGATGTTTTGTAAGACGAATCGTAAGGATAAATACAAACAGATTAAGAATAAGATGTCAAATCCAGAAACATAATGTTGTCTCTTGTTGAAGTTACTAATTCTTTTGTAAGGAGTACGAGTGTGTGTGTGTGGTATGCATATATATATATATATATATATATATATATATATATATATATATATATATATATATATATATATATATATATATATATATATATATATATATATATATATATATATATATATATATATATATATATATATATATATATATATATATGTATATATATGTATATATATATATATATATATATATATATTTATATATATATATATATATATATATATATGTATATATATATATATATATATATATATATATATATATATATATATATATATATATATATATATATATATATATATATATATATATATATATATATATATATATATATATATATATATATATATATTACTACAGAGTTCGGGATACACCACATGTCCTATAAATTATATGAATAGCTGAAGTAATGGGTATCACGAGGTAGTGTTGTTTGTATTTAACTTACAAGCTCTTTTATTAGAGAGAGAGAGAGAGAGAGAGAGAGAGAGAGGAGAGAGAGAGAGAGAGAGAGAGAGAGAGAGAGAGAGAGAGAGAGAGAGAGAGAGAGAGAGAGCAGCTGTTCTAAACGATCCCATTTCTGATTGGTTGTTTGAAAGAGTGCGCACTACAGTGATTGTCAGGTACATAAAAAAAAAAGTTGCAGTAATGCACGAATAGTATTATAACAGATATTATCTTCCCTTATTCATCACGTGAGAGATCGAGGGATAGATAGATAGATAGATAGATAGATAGCTAGACTCATAGATAGATAGATGATAGTAATAGATGGAGAGATGGATGGACAGATAGATAGACAAATACTTGTAAACTCAACACACGAAAAAATTGAATTCATATCTTCTTTTTCTTCCTCTTTCACTAATAATAATAATAATAATAATAATAATAATAATAATAATAATAATAATAATAATAATAATAATAATAATAATAACCAACAACAACAACAACAACAACAACAACAACAACAACAACAACAACAACAACAACAACAACAACAACAACAACAACAACAACAACAACAACAACAACAACAACAACAACAACAACAACAACAACAACAACAACAACAACAACAACAACAACAACAACAATAACAATAACAATAACAATAACAATAACAATAACAATAACAATAACAATAACAATAACAATAACAATAACAATAACAATAATAATAATAATAATAATAATAATAATAATAATAATAATAATAACAACAATAATAATAATAACAACAATAATAATAATAACAACAATAATAATAATAACAACAATAATAATAATAACAACAATAATAATAATAACAACAATAATAATAATAACAATAATAATAATAATAACAATAATAATAATAATAACAATAATAATAATAATAACAATAATAATAATAATAACAATAATAATAATAATAACAATAATATTAATAATAACAATAATATTAATAATAACAATAATAATAGTAATAATAATAATAACAATAATAATATTAATAATAACGATAATAATATTAATAATAATGATAATAATATTAATAATAATACTAATAATAATAATAATAATAATAATAATAATAATAATAATAATAATAATAATAATAATAATAATAATAATAATAATAATAATAATAATAATAATAATAATAATAGCAGCTGTATCTGCATATTAAATAGAGAGGTTATAAAATAATATATTTTCCATTACACTCTTAAGGTTGTAAATTACGAGAGCAAACAAACAAATAACTAATTCTGGAGACTAAAACTGAATATAAACTGGTTACAAATGTATGCTTTGGACCTATGCGTATAATTTATCTAATACAATTTCACTCGTTTTACTGACGATAATGAGTAGTCACCGTGGCTCAATCGGTTGCGTCCGCGACTCTGAGGCGTCAGTTCGAGGGTTCGTGCCCCGTCACGGTCTGAGGTTTGGAAGGGCATGCACTCAGGGTAAGGATTACATCTGTCAAAACAAGTCCTTCGCAAGAAGGAAACCGTACTAGCCCTTGGTAAAAAAGGGAGTCCGTGACGTAAAACCGAAACATTACTGACGACAATGAACCCTGAGCTTGTAAGTGTTCAGCTCCTTGGCAATTTTTGTTTATACACAAACACTCATCATGTCTTCCTCATAATTATATGTGCATTTTAAAGTTACAGTTTCTATAGTAAGAAAAAATTCAATTCACAACTATTCTTACCCTGCAGTAAGTAATGACATGCTGAAAAAGACGTTTTCTTGTGGAGCTTCAAGCCATGACCTCTGGTTCTAGAGCAGTGTTTCTCAACCTTTTTTAAATCAGGGCGCACTTGTATAGTCATTAAAACTCTGAGGAGCACTTTATATATCAGTAAGATAAAATTATCCATAGAATTGCAAAATAGTAAAATTATAAAAAAGGCTCTTGAAATAAGCATGTATTTTTCAGACATTACAATATATTTTATCAAGTATACTTGTGTGAGACCTATGCTTGATGTGCTTTCGCAATTTATTCAATATTAGGCCTTATATATGATAAGCATACTCTCATTTTCTCATCAATACATCTATTTGATCTATATTTGCATTGCATTTAATGTTGGTAATTTTTTTTTACGATTGTGACACCAGGACGGGCCAAAAAAACAAAAAACAAATCTACCCTAATCAAGCCAGGGCTCGAAGAAAACAAAAAGATAAACATAAATAGGGAGTGTTGTGACTTGTCAGATGTGAAGCGACAATAAGACATGTGTAACAAATATCCAAGCTATTGGTGTTGATGTAGGCATAGAAAGATAACCGTAACTGAAGAAAGACTTAACATCGAACTGTCCAAGACAGTCTTATTTAAGTCCACAAGACCCTTCAGCTGTAGTACTGCAACGGGCGATGGGCCATGCAGAAAATTCTAATTCACAGAGGTATGATGTGGAGAACTGCAATAAAATATTCAATTCTTTATGAGCTAATGAAACATTTTATTTGCTGGAAATCCAAGATTGATGAATGGCCTTCTCTTTATGTTCGATTTTTAAGCTGTCCCTAGCGGCACTAAGGTCAAAGGATTACCGCCGATTCCTGTACTCAAACGTCATTATAGCTGCTTCTCACATGCTTTAGAACGGCTTGTTCTAAGATTTTATATGAACCATTCACGAGAGAGAGAGAGAGAGAGAAAGAGAGAGAGAGAGAGAGAGAGAGAGAGAGAGAGAGAGAGAGAGAGAGAGAGAGAGAGAGAGAGAGAGATTATTTTATTTTATTAATTTATTGCGCCAAGGCGTCAGACATTACATGAGTTCATACAAATAATGCTTCAAATGGATACAAAACCAAGAGTTGAACATGGTTTACAGGGAGGTGTACATATTGATAAAACATTGCTGCATACTAACACACAACTCACAGTATGGCAGCACAGAGTACATTATATGCAAAAGTAAAGCTCAGAGAAACGCAGAATGCACAAACAGAATTATACAGCAACATACAGAAAATATATGTATAATTCAATATAATTAATGGCCACCAAAGTGAGGATAACGAGCAAGAATAACATCAAGGTTGTCATCATTAAGTAAAAATGAGCAGATCTGTATTAAGTTCTGACCTCGTGGTAAAACATCTCTCACTGTGGGGCACTGAGAGAGAGAGAGAGAGGAGAGAGAGAGAGAGAGAGAGAGAGAGAGAGAGAGAGAGAAGAGAGAGAGAGAGAGAGAGAGAGAGAGAGAGAGAGAGAGAGAGAGAGAGAGAGAGAGAGAGAGAGAGAGAGAGAGAGAGAGACTATGACTGATTTAAATCCCTTGAGGAAGGGAAAAGGGAAAGCATTGTCCATTCTTTTTTAAAGATTAAGGAAATGAGCATCCAGTTTACAATATCAAACGACAAGACTTGACTCAGACATGGCAGCCACGTGCCTGTCCGTAGTTTTTTTTTAAATACAGATTTTAAATGTAAAAAAAATCATAATTTACTTTTTCATTAACTTGGGGCTCACCTGACTACCTTTCAGGGCGCATCAGTGCACCTGGGCGCACCGGTTAAGAAACCTTGTTCTACAGCCACCCATTGCAAAGTATTGGGTGTCCACATTCTTTAGACAATTTAAAGAAATCATTACAGACTTCAAAAAGGTGGTAACAATATAATTCTTTTTGCATATTTATGACTTAGCATTACAGGGTTTATTAATGTAATTTTTTTCAGAGAGTAATTGAAAAATAAAAAAAAATGCTTGTATTTTTTAAATGAATGCTCTATAAGAAATAGCACAGTGTGTTACCTGGTTTCTCGAAGCAATATCAGATATTCAAACATAATGGGGCCGAGCTCCTCTAATTATGATACAAAGTATTCTGTTAGAGCATTAACGTAGATATCAGCTGTTACTGTTTTTTTCCTTGCACAAATTTATACATCAGACATTGACCTTTGAGCTGTTCCAACCACGGTTTGAGGTTAGCAAGGACATGCACTCAGGGAAACGATTACATCTGCCAAAGTAAGTCCTTCGCAAGAAGGCAACCGTCCTAGCCCTTGGCAGAAAAGGGAGTCAGTGACGTAAAACCAGCTTTTTGACCGTTGAGCTGTTAATTTTGATTTCCCAAGTACTTAAGGGGGTGGTTCAGATTTCCAGATTCTTGCATTATGCTTGTTATGCTTTCTAAACACATGAAAGGTTGCCTCATCTGTAAAACAAATGCGGTTAAGGAAATAATCATCTTTGGTTTGTTTTTTTCAGAATGTTAAAGGCAATTCTCTTTGTAGTGGTTTATCACTTTGCTTAATTGCTAGCAATAATTGAACTTTATATGCACACAGGTTCAGATTCTTATGGGGAACTTTGTGAATTATTGATCATTACAGTTCTAGCTAAATGAAAGCAGTATGGATGGACTTTGTTGGACTACGAAAACACGTCTTCTGGACACACTCAATGTCTTTATTAGATGTTCTTGGCATTCCAGTCCTAGGTTTATTCAGAACAGTTCTTATTTCCATAAATTGCTTATGCCAATTGTAAAGCAACTGACGTACCGAAGCATGCTTTCCTTAATCAATGTTGTATTTTTTTTTTGCATTTGAATATTTTATTTTATTTTAACAAACCAAGACACACAACTTGCTCTTTTTATTGGGAGTTGTCAATTACTTTTTTTTTTTAAATTAGGAGTATATTCTTGCTAATTTGTTTTATGAAACAAAAAAACATGAAATTAATGAAACTTTTCATAAGTTATTAATATGCAAAAATAATAATTATACTTCCGCCTTATTTTGGTTTGCAATGAATTTTTAAGTTGTATTCAGACTTTGTGGGCGCCCTGTACATTTCTGCATCAGCTTTATCAAAAAGCGGAGGAAATAAAAATTACTTCAAATATTGCTAATCTAACTCTTTTAGGCTCTCTCACCGGCTTTGTGAAAATATATCTAAACATTTTCAAGCTGGTTTAGGTGCTGACCCGAGTACAGAATCCAAAAGGGCACTGCATATTCAAGCTAAGGCCTCTCTTGCATAAAGTAAATATTGCTGTATATATCATTGTCCAGATGTCTGAAAGCCACCTTTAAGTCTACTAAGAAAGCGTAAGATGCTCTTATTACAATAGTCATATGTATTCCTGGAGATAAAACTACGATATAGTGACCTCTAGATCTCTCTCATTTTCAGACGCTGCTGTTGAATATTTACACATGAGTATTCACTCGCTCTCGCCCTTTCTGATCACTATTTTTAAGTATTGAATCTTAACAACACCTTATCTTACCATTTATGTTGACTGTTGCGGTTATCGTCAAGTTCCTTACATCTAATTTTGTCCATTACACTCTTTACATTTTTTGCGTCATCTTCAAACATATCTTGAAATGCATTTAAAGACTGACAGATCATTTACACATACAAGGCACAGGAGTGGTCCTAAAATGATCCCACTCACTGTAAGGTCTATCTCCACTCAAACGCTGCATGTCTTACTCTCAGCGTCTGTTCTCTTTCTTTCAAATAAGATTTCATCTACTCTCAAGATATTTCCATAAATTTTTGCCATCACTAGCGACTTCTTAATGAGTCCTCATATGGAACTTTGTCAAGTACGTTATGAGTGTACAAGGTAATACAATCTGTCAGCCCCATCTTTCTTGTAAGACGAGGATTGCTTCATAAAATTTCAGCAAATTATTTAGCGTGGGCTTACCTTGTCTGAAGCCATATTCTCTCACTGACCAAAATAAACGCACTTTCTATTAGTTTCTCCATAACTTTACAAATTACGTTAGTCAATGATGTTGGACTATAGTTGATAGTTGTGTCTGTCCTCCATTTTTTGAAATAGTTACAGATCTGTTTCTTCCCAGCATCTCGTAATCTCCCAAGATTTTCAGTGACTTTTTAAATATGAAGCCTAGTGCTTGAAACGACAGTACACATCATTTCTAACATATGTATTTGGATATATCATCAAGTCACTTTAATTATGAGCATCTAATCCCAGTATTTGAAATGGTGATGTCCTATAATAATGGCTTTTTCCTTTTCGATATTGTACATACTGAAAATAATTAATTTTTCTTTTCTTCACAGATCTCTTCATCCATATCCGTGCTGCTTCCATTTGCTCCTGTCCACTTCACAGTCTGTTCTCTGATCTCTAAATTCCCTCTAATATAGCTGTTGAAGAGTGCGGATTTTCCTTAGCTCTCCTCACAGTATCTTTTGAATATGTTTTCTCCGCTTTTCTTCTTATACATAAGCACTCTCTCTCTTCACCATTTCTTGACTCAAAGAGAATTTAGGCTTCTTCTCCTATAATTATTCTAAAATATTCTTTGCTCTCTTCACCTATCATACAATCACTAGTGTGTGTGTGATATTATATAGCATTTAAACTCCTTGTTCTATTGGCATAAAAAATTGTGCAATAAATACTTGACATGTTTTGTGGGAATGGTTATTTTATTATTATTATTATTATCATTATTATTATTATTATTATTATTATTATTATTATTATTATTATTATTATTATTATTATTATTATTATTATTATTATTATTATTATTATTATTATTATCTTTATTATCACTATTTTTATTATTATTGTTATTATTATTATTATTGTTGTTATTATTATTATTATTATTATTAGTATTATTATTATTATTTTTATTATTTTTATTATTATTATTATTATTATAATTATTTTTATTATTATTATTATTATTATTATTATTATTATTATTATTATTATTATTATTATTATTATTATTATTATTATTAATATTATTATTTTTATCATCATTATTATTATTATCTTTATTATCATTATTATTATTATCACTATTATTAGATTTATTGTTATTATTGTTATTATTATTGATATCATTATTATTACTATTATTATTATTATCATTATTATTATTATTATTATTATTATTATTATTATTATTATTATTATTATTATTATTATTATTATTATTATTATTATTATTATTATTATTGTCAAAATTGACATATAGTGTTTTTCTTACACTATGCATGTATTATAGGTAGCAAGGTCGTTGACAGAGAGGCATCGCTCATTTAACAGTAATTTATTTAGAGAAAACTTGAACTAACTTGTGCTTCAAAGCTCCCATTCCTATAGTTCCTGAACTTCACTCTTCCCGCCCCCTTAGGGGGAGGTGTCTAACTATGGCTGTAAGTTCTGCCCCCAGCAAGGACTGACTTCAGACTAAACTGACACGGGCTCTGTATGCCGTCCTGTGGCAGCGGGTTTCTGAGTGTGCACTCTGCCCTCTAGCGGCTATAGGCATCTATATGAGATGCCTTACAACACTCCCCAATAACACTCTGAAATATATCCCATATTTCGGACTAAGCATAACTACTTTCATGAGAGCCTTATAATTTTTTTAGCTATTATTAATTAAAAATAAAAGCGGGTGAGAACTATCTAATGAACTAACTTATGAAACTATTACAATCTCATATAATTATCTAAACAGATTACAGGAATATCAAAATTACTATGCAAAAAACTGACATAAGAAAAATATGTTCCCTACAATAAGCATTGTAATTAAAGGCAAAAAATCAAAATTATGTATTCACAATTGCAATATATAGCTAGTAAGCATTGACAAAATTATTTAAGAACAAAGCTAATTAAGATATTACATTGCCTTATAGTATACAATACATTTGGACATGATACATGCAATTACTTACTAAAACAAAATATTTGTCATGGTGTGAAAAGAGTTGAAAATATTCACAATTACAATATGTAACTACTATTCAAGAACAAAATGATAGCAAGAAACTAAATGATCATGATTACGTTACTCAAATAACATAAAATATAGTTGAGTATGATTTTTGCAATTGTAACATTTAACACACATTATAGTGAGAAAAAAAATAGAATTCAACATGCACAATTGATAAATGATACTTATTCTAATAAACTAAAATCTATGGGAGTCTTTGAGGGTTTTCTTAAAACTAACTTAAAATAAAAAAAAAAGTTACAATATTTGTTCTTCCACCAATTGTTGTCAAAGACGGTGGGGACATTTTCTTTCTTTATCTTTATTAGTTTGAATACGTGGGGGAAAATACTTTTTCATTATGTAACTTCCTTAATTATAGGGATTTTCAATACCCTTTTCTCATTGTTAAGTTTAATATTTTCTATTATAGGGATTTTCTATTCCCTTTTTATTCATTGTCACGAGATTTATTACATGTATGGGGATTTTTTCTTTCTCCCTTTCCATTTTTAATTTTTGGGGATTTTCATTTCCCCAGCCCCTCAGATACCCATCATTACTAGGTCTGGTCTTGGGATATGTATATCCTAATTTCCTGGGACCCCCACCTGACAACTTTGAGGTAGGTCCGGGTTGTAACGACGTACCCAAATCCTTTTTTTTCTTGAGACGGGCCTGACAATGGGGGGGCGTTGATGCATCTGCTGGGGACCCCTCCCCCCACATTTCTGAGACTCTTGTGGTGATCCTAGGACCACCTCTCACGCCACCTCCCCAAAGAGGTGCATCTCCCTCCACTAGCTGAAAAATACGAACATAGCCTGGAGTAGATTCTAGGGCCGGAAATTAAGGCCTAATGTCACTAGTACAATTGCAAGAAAGAATACATATGACCTCTGCATACAAACAAAGGCCTTATGTTTGCATTCAGAGGGTATACTTCGTCACCCTGCATCTGCAGGCACTTGCAATCTCTCCAATGGGTAAAATGGACTGGTTTGTGAAAATGACATTTAAAATTGCAGGTCAGGGCTGCCTGGAAATAGGGTGGTAATTGAAATTATGTGTCTACACCATCAGATTATGATTCCAAGATACTTAGGACTTAGCTGAGTAACTGATACATAAAATTAGTATACTATAGATATCAAAAAGAAAAATCATGTAATGCTGAGAACAGCCACTAAAGAAATATTCTTATTAGCAGTGACTACAGTAACATAAAAGCATGTTTTCAAGATAAAAAATACAAATCATTCGGCTACTGCTGATAGCATTTACTAAAATAATAATTAGCAATAAAAACAGCCAACATAATAATAACAAAACTAATAATCCTGATCATAATAAGAATAATAAAAATGAAATAAAAATACTAAATCAGGAATAGCAGTATATATACAACTGGGACTGGCATTTTGAAGTAAGAACAGAGTTCAATACTTTTATTTCATAATAATGCCCATTCTAACATAGTCTCTTTTACTATTCAAATTCCTGCAGTCATAGTGCGTATATATATATATATATATATATATATATATATATATATATATATATATATATATATATATATATATATATATATATATATATATATATATATATATATATATATATATATATCTGGTTGCCCAATTAACAATTGCAATATGTTGCAGAAAAACTCATATAATAATCAGTTCAACTTATGTCTTATCAGGATTTATGCAATATCAGCATGCAAAAACTTATCAAATGTAATAAAGCTTGGGCACATTTACCATTTAGCAAATTTGCAAAAGAGTCTAAAAGAATCGATAATTGTAATACTTTATCATGATAAAGAAATAACATAGTTCAGTATGGAAAGGGTAAAAGACAAGAGAGGAGAGAGAGAGAGAGAGAGAGAGAGAGAGAGAGAGAGAGAGAGAGAGAGAGAGAGAGAGAGAGAGAGAGAGAGAGAGAGAGAGAGAGAGAGAGAGAGAGAGAGAGAGAGAGAGAGAGAATTTATTTTTCTTCAAAAAAAAAATACTTATAATTTTCACATATAGGGCCCTTTTTTTATGACTTGACTTCCTGCCCAACTATACAAGGGGACAGAGCACAACTGCAACCATTTTCTAAGGTCTGAAAAGAATAAAAGCAAAATAACTTAGTGTACAACTAAAGAAACGTCGAAGCATAAATCCATTCTATTTCTGTTTAACATTGCAAATAACATTAGTGAAATAAGCATACACATACTTGTCTGTTATGGCAATCTTTTATCTTTCTATAAATCAGAGGGTTGAGTTGAAACACATACTCGCTATAAGTTAACATACCTCTGACGAAATTTGAACAAAATACTACAATCATATGTGATAATTATATTTAATAACATATGAAACTCTTGGAAGCTTAACAAGAATTGTAAATTTACAAAATTTTACACTAAAGCTGATATCTCAAGATAATTTTCTTATTTTTTATTTATTTCTCTCTACTACTATCAACAAAATTATAATTATCCTTTGTTAATAAACAATTTAAAAGGACATAAGTACCATTATTTTAAAAATTTCAAACTCAAAATATAAGCCCTGAGAATCTCAATTATCTTAATTAGCTCAATTGTAATAATCAATATCATGACAATGATAGTAATTAACAATAATTATCTCTATGCAAGGTTTCCAAAATCTTTAATATCTATATCTCTTCGAAATTACATAACTATCACATAAAGATAATATACACTTTTCAAAAAAAAAAAATATATATATATATATATATATATATATATATATATATATATATATATATATATATATATATATATATATATATATATATATATATAGTAGGTTGGCCATGGCACCAGCCGCCCGTTGAAAGACTACGACTGAAGGTATTAGGATGCAAGTAGGACTGGTCCAGACAGTTCCAGGTTGAGTCTTCCTTCAGGACGGTTCTTTCCTCATGCCTACATCTACACTGAATATTCTGGCATATTCATTACACATCTCTTGCTATTCCATTACATTTAACAACTCACAACATTCTGCACATCTGTCTCTTTTACTTTCCTTTTCCTCACATTTTGTCATTATTTATGGAAGGTTCACAACTAATGGCCCCCAGTACCCGGCACAGTGGGGTGCGAAGAATCTCCGGGGATCGTGTTGACTCCACCATTGGCTTGAGGGCAGACATGCCTGGTGGTAGTAATGGTTCTGCTCTTAACCTTGCACCTCCCAATAGATCTGCTTCTTTCACTCTTCACTATTCAAACATTCGTGGGCTGAACTCTAATCTTTCGTCTGTGGAACAGCACTTGGGCACTTTCCTCCCTAACCTCCTCCTCCTATCTGAAACCCAGTTGTCTAGACATGCTTCCACTGACCCTTTCCAAATCTCCCACTATAATCTGTATACTCGTTTTCGTTCCAAAGGTGGGGTCTGTGCTTACTGCAACATTAACACTCCTACTGTGAGGCTCATGGACCTTGAATCTCCTGACTTTGATGTTCTCTGGCTAAAAGTCTATCTCTCCACTACCACTATCATCCTTTGCTTCTGCTACTGTTCTCCAAACTCCACCGAGTTTGTGTCTTTATTTGAATATCTCTCCTCGTGCCATGAGTCCTTGCTATCTTCTCACCCACATGCTCTCTACATTGGAGACTTTAATGAACACCACAGTGAGTGGCTTCATTCTTCTCACGCTGATGTGGGAGGAAGCGAGGCTCTTGCTTTCTCTATTACTCATGAAATGGAGCAAATTATCAAACATCCTACTCGCGTTCCTGATCGTCACGAACATGCTGCAAACACTCTTGACCTATTTTTACTTCTAACCCTTCAAACTACTCTTATTCTGTGCTTTCCCCTCTAGGTAAATCTGACCACTCCATGATCTCTGTCTCTTCCATTTTCACTCCCCCACCACCAATCCCTCCTACTCAACGCCGCCTTTGGCACTTCGAGCGAACCCAATATGAAAATTTGCGTAACTTTCTCTTTGACTTCCCATGGGAAGCGAACATCCCCTCTTCTACACAAACTTTCTCTCCCCCTAAACCTTGGTTTGACCGTGCCTGCTCCATGGCTCTCCAGGCTAGGAATCAGGCTCACCGATCTTACCAGGCCTCTCCTTCTGATTTAACTCGCTCTGCATTTATTATAGCTAGGAATTGCTGTACAGCTCAGATTTGAATGTCTAAGGCTTCCTTTATAAGAAGGAAAGTTGATGACCTTAACTTCTCTCCCATTGACAAATGCTTCTGGTCCTTAGCCAAAAACCTCTCCAAAAACTTCTGTAACTCAAGCTTTCCCCCTCTCATTCGTTTTGATGGTTCTATAGCTTGCTCTCCCACTGACAAAGCCACTCTCTTTGGCTTTCATTTTTCTGCCAACTCTTCTATCAACGATCCCAGCGCACCTGTTCCTCAGTCTTTTCCCCTCTCAAACCCTATGCCCTCCCTTATCCTTTCTTCACGCAAAGTTCATAAGGTTCTTCGCTCACTAAAGACAAGCAAGGCATCTGGTCCCGATGCTATCCCTGCAAGGTTCCTTAAGGAGTTTGCAGATGAACTGGCTCCCGTGCATTACCGTCTTTTTCGCCTCATTCTGCCAACCAGTATCTATCCTTCATCTTGGAAGCATGCTCTAGTTCAACCTGTTCCTAAGAAGGGTGACTGCTCTATTCCTTTTAACTACTGACCTATTGCTCTAACCTCCTCTATTGCTAAAGTTTTGGAAACTTTGCTCAATGCTCACTTCTTGAAACGCCTTGAATCTAACTCACTTATCTCCGATCACCAGTACGACTTCCGCAAGGCAAGATCCACTGGTGATCTCCTGCCGTATCTTACTCATGTATGGTCATCTTCTTTGAGGAACTATGGGGGATTCTTTGTCGTTGCCATTGATATCTCTAAGGCTTTTGACAGAGTCTGACACAAGGATCTGTTGGCCAAACTCCCTGCCTATGGCTTTACCCCTTCTTTCTGTTCTCTGATTTCCAGTTTTCTTACTGACCGTTCTATATCTGTAGTTGTTGATGGAGTGACATATAGCCCTTTCTCTGTTTCCAGTGGTGTTCCACAGGGCTCTGTTCTTTCACCTACTCTCTTCCTTCTCTTCATCAATGATCTTCTACAATCCCCATCTTCCTCTCTTCTTCATGTCTTTGCCGATGATTCTACCCTTCACTTTTCCTCTGCCTTTTCTTCACAACCTTCATCTGTTACTACTCGTAATCAATCTTGTATCACTCTTTCTTCTACTCTTAACTCCGATTTGCAGAGAGTATCTGAATGGGGCACTCAAAATTTAGTTAAATTCAATGCCTCCAAGACACAGTTTCTGGCTATCTCTTTATCTTCTTCTCCTCCTGATAACCCTATTGTCTTCGAAACTAATGAAATTTACACTCTTAACTTTATCAATATATAAGGAATCCATATAGCCTCCTACTTGTCTTGGAGGAGTCACATAACCCAAATTTCTAAATCTTCATCCAAAATATTGGGGGTTTTGTTTTGTTTTTGTTATTACTTTTCCTCATTGCATTTACTTAAAATTTACAAAGGTCTTATCCGCCCCTGCTTAGAATACTGCTCATACATCTGGGGTGCTTCTTCCTTTACTTATCTTCTTGATAGGGTCCATTCTAAGGCAGTCAGACTCATTAATGATCCTTCTCTTACTTCTAACCTGGATTCTCTCTCTCTTCGCCGTAAGGTATCTTCCCTTTCGCTTTTCTATTGCTGCTACTTCCATTGCTGCTCTGATGAGTTGGCGAGTTCATCCCTCCTCCACTGCCGAGGCCGCGTAACACCCGCCAAGCGGCCTCATGTCACAGGTACTGTGTGGAGATTTGTAGTTCGCGGATTGGTCGGTGCAGCGACTGCTTCTTCCCATCTACCTCCAGACTCTGGAACTCTCTTCCTCCTTCTGTCTTTCCTAATTCTTATGACCTTTCATCCTTCAAAAAGCAGATCTATCGTCATCTCAGAGCCTAGTCCTCCATATCTCTGGGTTCTCTTTACTTTGACTGTTTTTTTCTGTCTGTCGTTTTCCTCTGTGTGACATTACCTCATCTCTGCCTTGCCCTTAACCTTTTTCGTTTCCTTCATCTTGGTATTTTCTCGTGCCCGGGCCTTTGTTGATGAGGGCAGTTTCTGCCTGTAACGGTGCCACACTCTTAAAAAAAAAATTATATATATATATATATATATATATATATATATATATATATATATATATATATATATATATATATATATATATATATATATATATATATATACATATATATATATATATATATATTTATATATATATTTATATATATATATATATATATATATATATATATATATATATATATATATATATATATATATATATATATATATATATATATATATATATATATATATATATATATATATATATATATATATATATATATATATATATATATATATATATATATATATATATATATATATATATATATATATATATATATATATATATATATATATATATATATATATATATATATATATATATATATATATATATATATATATATATACATATATATATATATATATATATATATATATATATATATATATATATATATATATATATATATATATATATATATATATATATATATATATATATATATATATATATATATATATATATATATATATATATATATATATATATATATATATATATATATATATATACATACGTGCACACACACACACACTTATATATATATATATATATATATATATATATATATATATATATATATATATATATATATATATATATATATATGAATAATGCTGAACTGTTACCATACAGCCTAAAACAATAGAAAAAGGCCCATTAAAGAAAATATTGAAAATATATTTGAAGTACTTATTTATTTCGTGACCTCATCTGGCTCTTTCTCAAAGTACTAAGATTTGAACTTTGATAAGGTGACCAGACAAGGTCACAAAATTAATAACTACTTCTTGGATATTCATTACACACCTCTTATTATCCCTTCACATCTGACAAGTCATTACACTCTCCATCTCTGTTACTTTTTACTTAATGTATTTCTCGTGCCCAGGCTAGGTGGGGGCTGTTTTAATTTATTTTATTTTGTGGCCCGTCCTGGTATCACAATCTTAAAAAAAAAAAAAAAAAATTAACGTTTTCTTTAATTTACCTTTTTCGATCATATATATATATATATTATATATATATATATATATATATATATATATATACATTTTATGTAAGTTTTCAAGTCCCCATTCTGGGGATGGACACAGACCAACTTGAGCTAAGGAAAGAAGGTGGAATGCCCTTCCTGACGCCCCACAGTTCACTCGACCGCATGTCAGCCACCTCCCGTGTCAAGTAGTCTATAGCTACTGCGCTACAGCAGTCCCATATATATATATATATATATATATATATATATATATATATATATATATATATATATATATATATATATATATATATATATATATATATATATATATATTAAAAGAGGCTGTGAAGGCGGTGGCACTGGAAAGCATACAAACAGTTGACTATAAAGAACAGTAATCGAAAAAATGAGAGACTTTGTGATTGAAAGGGCAAATCCACTGATTAAACAGGCACTTGATAAAGAGAAGACAGTGGTAATCTCAGGCATAAGCGAATTCCCGGAGCCAACATGGCAGGGGAGACTTGAAGAATATAAATGCTAGGTTTGTAGACCTGATAAGAAAGCTTGGAGTAGTTTGTGGTCCTGAGGATGTTGTAAACATTCACCAACTAGGCAGATATTCGAGGGAAGGAAAGCAGAGACCAATAAAAGTAACCTTTGAGAGAGGGGAAACATGTAGAGAAATATTGATTAGGAGAAATAGTTTAAAAAACCTTCAAGTATTCAAAGAAGTGTTCATTAGACGATACAGAACACAGGAAGAGATGGGAAAGATCAAAACCTTGTTGCAAGAGGCAAGAAGGTTAAATAAGGAAAGAAATGAAGAAGAGAAGAAAAATATTCATTTCAGAGTTCTTCCAGACAAAGGGGAGATAAAGAGGATAATGACAGAAGATCAGGGGATGGGGCCTCATTAAGATTGTTATACACAAATGCTGATGAATTAGCTGGTAAGGCTGCAGAATTAAAAGATAGGATTCACAACAGTAAGGCAGGTATAGTAGCAATTACAGAGACTAAGTTGAGTGAGGACATAAGGAGTGTCACAGTTTTTCCTAAGGGCTTCAGAATATTAAGGTTTGAAAGATCTGAGAGGACTGGTGGAGGGATAGCACTGCTCATAAGTGAAAGGATTCAAGTTGAAGAAATAAACTTAGCTATAAAAAGTGAGTTCAAGGAATTTCTTGTTGCTTGCATAAATACTGGGTCCGAGAGCATTATAATAACTGTTGTATATAACCCACCAAGGAACCAACATAGGCTAGAAGTTTAGGAGGAAAGTCATATAGGTACTACTGAAGTCATAAACTCAGTTGTTAACATGACACGAAAGAGAAAATGTAGGACTTTGATTATGAAAGATTTTAATCATAAAGAGATAGATTGGATAAATCTTGACCCACACAGTGGTGAGGATTCATTCGGGGCAAGATTCCTAGATTGCGTACAAGGGAATTTCCTACACCAACATGTAATGGAAATAACGAGGGCCAGTGGTGTAGATGAGCCATAACTACTTGATCTAGTATTCACAGATAACGTGTTGGATTTTGGAAAAATTGAGTATGAACCACCAATTGGAAAAGTGACCACCTTGTGTTGTTTATGGAGCATATCATTGAAGATATTCTTCCTGAAAGTAGAGGCACTGAGGAGATGAGGAGGAACTATCCGAAAGGAGATTACATCAAAACGAATGAGCTTTTTGCAGTTATTGACTGGAAAACCTTATTTTACAACATATCTGTACAAGAAATGTATGACATCTTTTGTGAGAAATATGTGAAGATAGTAGATTGCTGCATACCTGTCGCCAAAGTAGGTGTAATTCATGCCAGAGAGAAATAGTTTGATAATGAGTGTAAAAGAGCTAAGGAGTGGAGAGACAAATGCTGGAAAAGGCATAGGAGGAGAAAAAACATAAATTCCTGGCAAACCTACAAAGGAGCAAGAAATGATTACCTTAGTAAAAGAAGACAGGCAAAGAGAGACTATGAGAGGGACATCACCAGGAAGGCTAAAGAAAATCCCAAGCTTTTCCACAGCTTTATCAGAGGAAGACTGAAGGTAAAAGAACAGGTTTCAAGGCTTAAGAGAGCAGATGGAAGCATCACTGAGATGGATGAAGAGATCTGCAAAGAATTAAACAAGGTGTTTCAGTCAGTATTTACAATAGAAAATACCCCACCCCCTCAGATTGCAGAGATAGAAGCTCATGGGCCAGTATTAGAGAACATCAACCTTTCAACCACGGAGGTATGCAAAGCACTGATGGAGTTAGATGTCCATAAACCTACATGTCCTGATGATATATCCCCTCATGCACTTAATAAAATGCACAAACTCATTATCAGTGGCACTAAGTATCATATTTAAAAAGTCACTGGAGTCGGGGGAGATTCCAAGATGCTGGAAACAAGTGAACGTGATACCTATCTTCAAAATGGAAGGAGGGATACGGCTCTAAACTATAGACCAGTTTCCTTGACCAGCATAGTTTGCAAAGTTATGGAGAAACTACTAAGGAAACATATCTCTCTTCACTTGGAATCCTTCAACTTTTTGTCAGTGAGACAACATGGCTTCAGAGAAGGTAGATCAACAGTAACAAACTTATTAGAATGTTATGATGAGGTAAGCCAAATCTTACAGGAAAGAGAGGGCTGAGCAGATTGCATATTCCTAGACTTCCAGAGAGCATTTAGCACTGTCCCACACGGGAGACTTATTGGGAAGCTGCAAGCAATGGCTAGAATTGGTGGAAATGTCTTGAAATGGATAAAACTTACTTAGAGGGAAGGGAACAGAGGGTTAGAGTAAGACACTCAGTGTCTGAATGGAGAAGAGTTAGTAGTGGAGTTCTAGAGAGTTCAGTGTTAGGGCCACTTTTGTTCCTTGTATATGTAAATGACCTACCAGAGTCTGTAAATTCATTCATGAATATGTTTGCAGATGATGCAAAGATTGTAAAGTAAGAAACGAGAACAACGGTAAAGAATTTTAGGAAGATCTAAATAGTCTCCATAAGTGGTCAGAAAAGTGGCTGATTTCGAGAAAGTTGGACGTGAACCCAACGATTATCAGACCCAGAAAGCAAGTACAGCAAATATCATATCAAATGAATATTTCTTCAATACTGAGATTCAATTTATATTTCTGTATTAAAAAGAAATTATTGCCCTTGTCAATTCTACAGAAACAGTAAGTACATCACATGTTGTGTGGGTCCGTGATGGAGGAGAAACTTCAGTACCAAGGGCATCGATAAGGCCATAAAATACTCTTTCTTCAGATTTTTCTGATTAAAGGAAAAACAAAACAAAACCGTGCGTGCTTAGAATACCCATCTGGCATATATTCGCTTTAGGGCAATCACCTACAAGAATCAGGAATGAGCATTAGGAAAGGTTAGGTAAGGTGTAATAGGTTAAGGAAATCACAATTAGGTAATCACATACACAAACCCTTATGTATTAATGAACTGGTCAACTAAAGGTCTTTTGGAAAAAATAGGACAAATATGACTCTCTCTCTCTCTCTCTCTCTCTCTCTCTCTCTCTCTCTCTCTCTCTCTCTCTCTCTCTCTCTCTCTCTCTCTCTCTCTCTCTCTCTCTCTCTCTCTCTCTCTCTGTGACTCATTTAATTTATGAATGGAATTTACACAAAGGATCCTTGGCAATATGTCTGCTTGAGTGTGCGCGCTTATGACTGCACGCGTGCGTGTGCGCGTGTTGATTTACACACGCACATGTGCATTTGCAAGCCTGTGTTAAGTGATTTGCGCATTTATGAATGTATTTATTGCGTATTTAAGTTACGAAAGTTAAGAATGAGATGGCACTATGGGGCCAACTGGGGATAAAGAAGAAAGATTGGGTCAGTGACCTTACGTTTTATATATATATATATATATATATATATATATATATATATATATATATATATATATATATATATATATATATATATATATATATATATATATATATATATATATATATATGTATATATATATATATATATATATATATATATATATATATATATATATATATATATATATATATATATATATATATATATATATATATATATATATATATATATATATATATATATATATATATATATATATTATATATATATATATATATATATATATATATATATATATATATCCGGTTTTACGTCACGGACTCCCTTTTCAACCAAGGGCTAGGACGGTTGCCTTCTTGCGAAGGACTTGTTTTGGCAGATGTAATCCTTACCCTGAGTGCATGCCCTTGCTAACCTCAGACCGTGACGGGGCGCGAACCCTCGACCTGACGCCTCAGAGTCGCGGACGCTACCGGTTGAGCCACGGCGACCACGTATATATATATATATATATATATATATATATATATATATATATATATATATATATATGTATATATATATATATATATATATATATATATATATATATATATATATATATATATATATATATATATATATATATATATATATATATATATATATATATATATATATATATATATATATATATATATATTTATATATATATACATATATATGTATATATATATATATATATATATATATATATATATATATATATATATATATATATATATATATATATATATATAAAACGTAAGGTCACTGACCCAATCTTTCTTCTTTATCCCCAGTTGGCCCCATAGTGCCATCTCATTCTGAACTTTCGTAACTTAAACACGCAAGAAATACTTTCATAAATGCGCAAATCACTTAACACAGGCTTGCAAATGCACATGTGCGTGTGTAAACCAACACACGCACACGCACGCGTGCAGTCATAAGCGCGCACACTCAAGCAGACATATTGCCAAGGATCCTTTGTGTAAATTCCATTCATAAATTAAATGAGTCACAGAGAGAGAGAGAGAGAGAGAGAGAGAGAGAGAGAGAGAGAGAGAGAGAGAGAGAGAGAGAGAGAGAGAGAGAGAGAGAGAGAGTCATATTTGTCCTATTTTTTCCAAAAGACCTTTAGTTGACCAGTTCATTAATACATAAGGGTTTGTGTATGTGATTACCTAATTGTGATTACCTTAACCGATTACACCTTACCTAACCTTTCCTAATGCTCATTCCTGATTCTTGTAGGTGATTGCCCTAAAGCGAATATATGCCAGATCGGTATTCTAAGCACGCACGGTATTGTTTTGTTTTTCCTTTAATCAGAAAAATCTGAAGAAAGAGTATTTTATGGCCTTATCGATACCCTTGGTACTGAAGTTTCTCCTCCATCACATATAATTATATATATAAATATATATATATATATATATATATATATATATATATATATATATATATATATATATATATATATATATATATATATATATATATATATATATATATATATATATACATATATATATATATATATATATATATATATATATATATATATATATATATATATATATATATATATATATATATATATATATATATATATATATATATATATATATATATATACATATATATATATATATATATATATATATATATATATATATATATATATATATATATATATATATATATATATATATATATATATATATATATACACACACACCCACACACCCACACACACACACACACACACACACACACACACACACACACACACACATGATTACCTAATTGTGCTTATGGGAAAGAGCCCAAAGCTCGTATCTTCCCATCTCTTGATCAGTTCCATTTTGAACTTAGTGATACTTATCATACCTGTATTTAAAACTATGGATTGTGATAGCATTAACTACCTCCTCGCTTAGTGAATTCCAATTATCAACTACTCTTACACTGAAAAAGTATTTCCTTACATCATGCAAAGATGTTACGAAGCTTCAAACTATGACCTCTAGTTCTAGAGCCAGCCATATCAAAATATCGATCCCTATCCACTCTGTCATAACCATGAAGGAATTTAAAGACTGTCACCATATCCCCCTTTTAATCTTCTAGCTTAGAGTGATGGTAAGTCTAATTCTCTCAGCCTATCATCATAGCTGAGATTGCGTATTTCTGGCACCAGTTCCGTGGCATGTCTTTGTACTTTTTCAAGCTTAGCTATGTGCTTTTTCAAGTGCGGATTCCAAAAGGGGGCTGCATATTAAAGTTTTGGCCTCTTATAGGCTACATAAATATATCTGAACATTTCCTTGTTCATGTGCCTGAAGGCTACCCTTATATTTGATAAGAAGGCATATACTGCCCTTACTATGCCATTTATATGCATTTCTGGAGACAAAACTGCCAGTATGTTTACTCCTAGATCTCTCTCATTTTCTGTCTCTTGAAGTTGTACTCCAGCCACCTAGTAATCAAGCTTGGGCCTTCTTGAACTTGTACCCATTCTCATTACCTTACATTTTGACATACTGAATTTCATTAGCCACTTTCCTGACCACTCATGCAGACTATTTAGATCTCCCTGAAGTTCTCTTCCATTGTTCTCATTTCCTACTTTCTTCACAATCTTTGAATCTTTGCATCATCTGCAAACATATTCTTAAATGAATTTACAGACTCTGATAGGTCATTTACATATACAAGGAACAAAAGTGGCCCTAAAACTGAACCCTGTGGAACTCCACTACTAACTCTTTTCCATTC
Organism: Halocaridina rubra; assembly: GCA_037179515.1. Lineage (NCBI taxonomy): Eukaryota > Metazoa > Arthropoda > Malacostraca > Decapoda > Atyidae > Halocaridina > Halocaridina rubra. Next base: position 26,625 of record JAXCGZ010016992.1, read on the forward strand.
AGACACCGAGTGTCTTACTCTAACCCTCTGTTCCCTTCCTTCTAAGTAAGTTTTTATCCATTCCAAGAAATTTCCACCTATTCTAGCCATTGCTTGCAGCTTCCTAATAAGTCTCCCGTGTGGAACGGTGTCAAATGCTTTCAGGAAGTCTATAAATATGCAATCTGCCCAGCCCTCTCTTTCCGGTAAGATTTGGCTTACCTCATCATAAAATTCTAATAAGTTTGTTACTGTTGATCTACCTTCTCTGAAGCCATGTTGCCTCACTGACAAAAAGTTGAAGGATTCCAAGTGAAGAGAGATATGTTTTCTTAGTAGTTTCTTCATAAATTTACAAACTATGCTGGTCAAGGAAACTGGTCTATGGTTTAGAGCCGTATCCCTCCTTCCCTTTTTGAAGATAGGTATCACGTTTGCTTGTTTCCAGCATCTTGGAATCTCTCCTGATTCCAGTGACTTTTTAAATATGATACTTAGTGCCACTGATAATGAGTTTGTGCATTTTTTAAGTGCATGAGGGGATATATCATCAGGACACGTAGCTTTATGGATATCTAACTCCATCAGCGCATTGCATACCTCCGTGGATGTAAGGTTGATGTTCTCTAATACTGGCCCATGATCTTCTATCTCTGCAATCTGAGGGGGTGGGGTATTTTCTACTGTAAATACTGACTGAAACTCCTTGTTCAATTCTTTGCTGATCTCTTCATCCATCTCAGTGATGCTTCCATCTGCTCTCTTAAGCCTTAAAACCTGTTCTTTTACCTTCAGTTTTCCTCTGATAAAGCTGTGGAAAAGCTGGGATTTTTTTTAGCCTTCCTGGTGATGTCCCTCTCATAGTCTCTCTCTGCCTCTCTTTTTTTAATTAGGTAATCATTTATTGCTCATTTGTAGGTTTGCCAGGAATTTGTTTTTTCTCCTATACCTTTTCCAGCATTTGTCTCTCCACTCCTTAGCTCTTTTACACCCATTATCAAATTTTTTTCTCTCTGGCATGAATTGCATCTACTTTGGTGACAGGTATGCAGCAATCTACTATCTTCCCATATTTCTCACAAAAGATGCCATACATTTCTTGTACAGATTTGTTGTAAAATAAGGTTGTCCAGTCAATAACTACAAAAAGCTCATTCATTTTGATGTAATCTCCTTTTAGATAGTTCCTCCTCATCTCCTCAGTGCCTCTACTCTCAGGCTGAATATCTTCAATGATATACTCCATCAACAACACACAGTGGTCACTCTTTCCAATTGGTGGTTCATACTCAATTTTTTCAATATCCAAAACGTTATCTGTGAATACCAGATCAAGTAATTATGGCTCATTCACACCCCTGGCCCTCATTGGTTCCATTACATGTTGGTGTAGGTAATTCCCTTGCATGCAATCTAGGAATCTTGCCCCGAATGAGTCCTCACCACTGTGTGGGTCAGGATTTATCCAACCTATCTCTTTATGATTAAAATCTCCCATAATCAAAATCCTACATTTTCTCTCCCGTGCCATGTTTACAACTGAGTTTATGACTTCAATAGTACCTATATGACTTTCCTCCTAAACTTCTAGCCTATTCTGGTTCCTTGGTGGGTTATATACAACAGGTATTATAATGCTCTCTGACCCAGTATTTATGCGAGCGACAAGAAATTCCTTGAACTCACTTTCTATAGCCAAGTTTATTTCTTCAACTCTTCAACTAGAATCCTTTCACTTATGAGCAGTGCTATCCCTCCACCAGTCCTCTCAGATCTTTCAACCCTAAATATTTTGAAGCCCTTAGGAAAAACTGTGACCATGTTTATGTCCTCACTCAACTTAGTCTCTGTAATTGCTACTATATCTGCCTTACTGTTGTGAATCCTATCTTTTACTTCTACTGCCTTACCAGCTAATCCATCAGCATTTGTGTATAACAATCTTAATGTGGCCCCATCCCCTGATCTTCTGTCATTATCTTCTTTATCTCCCCTTTGTCTGGAAGAACTCTGAAATGAAAATATTTCTTCTCTTCTTCATTTTTTTCCTCATTTAACCTTCTTGCCTCTTGCAACAAGTTTTTTATCTTTTCCATCTCTTTATGTGTTCTGTATCGTCTAATGAACACTTCTTTGAATTCCTGCAGGTCTTTTAGACTTTTTTTTTCTCATCAATATTTCTCCACATATTTCCCCTCTCTCAAAGGGTACTTTTATTGGGCTCTGCTTTCCTTCCCTCGAATATTTGCCTAGTTGGTGAATGTTTACAACATCCTCAGGACCACAAACTACTCCAAGCTTTCTTATCAGGTCTACAACCCTAGCTTTATTTTCTTCAAGTCTCCCCTGCCATGTTGGCTCCTGGGATTCGCTTATGCCTGAGATTACCATTGTCTTTTCTTTATCAAGTGCCTGTTTAATCAGTGGATTTGCCCTTTCCATCAAACGTCTTTCATTTTTTCGATTACTGTCTCTTTATAGTCAACTGATTGTATGTTTTCCAGTGCCACCACCTTTACAACCTCTTTTACTGCCACATTCCCCTTTAGTGCATCAGCAAAGGAAGTTTTCATGGCATATTGTTCCTTATTCAGCTCTTGAAACTCTTTTCTAAACTGTTCAATGTTTTCCTTAATCTGGACATTCCAAGCTGTAATCTCGTCTCTCTCAGAAGAGAGCAGTGAACTAACATCTAATTCAATTAGGTTGTCATTCAGTTGTTTGTTGTTATCTTCTTGTTTAGAAATTCTGGTTTCTAGTTCACTCTTTTCCCCTTCCAGCCTCTTTATTTGTTTTTCTGCTGGCTAGTACAGTGGTAACGCGCTGGCTTCGCATTCACAAGGTCTAAAGATCGGTTCCCGTCCAAGACCGAGAGTTTAAGCTGTTTACTGGCAGGAACTGCTTTGTTTGGACACCACAGTAGGGGGTTGGGGCTTGCCCTGGCTGACGAATACCCATTGTATTGAAATGGAAATAAAGGTTTATTATCTCCTGCTCTTGTGCCTTATTTGCTTTCTCCAAAAATCTTATTTCTTTTCCGAGTGTTTCATTCTCTTTCATTTTTCTAGCCACATTCCGAATTTTATCATCAAGGCTTAAAACTATTGCCTCTAAATCCTTGATTTTCTGCTTTAATTTCCTAATAGCTACCCTGCTCCTGCTGCTACATCTCATGGAGATCCTCTATCATCCCTCCCCAACCCATTGGTGAGGGGGACAGAGATGTCGTCATTTTCATGTTTTCCCTTTCACAGAATATATAGAAAAGGAGAGAATGAGGAAAAAAGAGAGAAAAACTTTTATTTAAGCTTCACACAATTTTTATATCTTCATATAAGTGCTGTTTAGTTACTCAATTTATCTCTTTTCTGGTAACAAACATCCTAACTTTAAAATTTGAGTTTGGTAATTTGAGAGAAAAAAGAAAAAAAATGCAAACAAAAACAAAAGTCAACTTGAAAGAAAATTCGCATTTGTATTTGAGGAGACACCCACCTGTTTCTGCTATATATTCTTCTGAACATATCTTTGCTAACCAAGATATGGCATTACAGGATCAGACTTTACATTTAAATCAATATAAAAAAAATAATAAAATAATAAAAGAGAAAGCTAAAAAAAAAACACAAAATGAAGAAAAATAAGACAGCTGTGCTACTTGGCAACTTAACTCAGTACTGTTGACAGGTGTATTTTTGGTATTTATTTAATTATTCAATTATTTCGTGTATCAAACTAACTATCATATTAATATAAATGAGAAGGATACTGATTTTAATAATATATGGAACCACAGGATCAGGTAAACGACTGTAAGAGCTCTCCCCAATTTACACAAAAAATTAGGTAATGTGATGTGATGGCTTCACCTCTGGCACCTCTTCTAAACTTCCTTCAAGGCAGAACAGGACAGCTTCTTATCTTTCCCCTCTTGAAAGTGTTCTCAATTTTGTCCTTTAATATTTTGGACAGTCTCGTTATACAACAAATATAATTTTTTCACTCACAATACTCTGCAGGATTTCTTATTTAGGGAAATTTTGTTTATATTTTATTCTAAAGTCTTGGTCACTCAAAAACACAAGGAAAAATTTAAGAGATACTGAATGTGTGTGTTATGATGCCCATAATCTGGTAATCTGATCGAGTAATATACATTCTTTATGCCCTGATGCCAGGGTATATTTGAATATATGCCCCTCCCGGCCCTCTCCTCGCCCTCTTCCTTCCCCCTCTCTTCCTTCGAATCTTTCACAGTTACCATAATTTACCCAATTCATACCCTTGCGTCCACCCCTTGCTTCTTTGCTTCTTGTCTTGTTTGGGAAATTATGGTGGCCATGTCTCATTCCCACCTGGTACCCCATACTTTCCTATAACACCTTCTACCTATCCATCATCCACTCTACCATTCAAGTCACCCAACACAACTACATAGTTCTTTCTACACAGACCATCCACACACCAAGTTAACTCATTCCAGAATTCATCCCGCTCTTCCTCACTTCTCTCACATCATGGCCCATACACACTAACAAAAGCCCAACATTCCCTAACTATCCTAGCCCTCACCCACATCAGCCTAGATGACATCTTTCCATTCCACTACCTTATTTACCATCCATTCACTCAGCAATAATGCCACACCTTCTCTCGCTCTCCCCCTTTCAACCCCAGACACCCTACCTGTCACATCACCAAATGCCACTTCTCCTTTTCCTTTCATCTTCGTCTTACACAATGCCAATACATCCATCCTCCTCCTACCAAACATATATTCAATCTCACATCTTTTGCTCTCTATCGTACTACAACCACGCACATTTAGACACCCCAAAACTAGAGTTGGGGAGAAGTTATTCTCCTCTCTACTCCACTTCTTCTTTGACATCTCGCAGGAGGTTGATACAAGGGGGTAGTATTCCCAGTCCCCTCGCCCCGTCCACTTTTAGTCACCTCTTACGACACGCAGGGAATACATTGGGGCTATTCTTTGATGTTGTGCATTATCTTAAGCATGTATCACTGTGTGTATATATATATATATATATATATATATATATATATATATATATATATATATATATATATATATATATATATACCTAGTTCTTGGAATGACACAAAGATAGGTTGTCAGAAGTGCCGCGTATTTTAATTTTCGCGTATTTTAGCAAGTTAATTTCCATAAGAAACAATGATAATGGGCATAGCTCGTTCCACAACCATCCATAGACATACTATACCAATGATATAAGATTAGAAAAACACATTTTATGAGTACATAAAAAAGCAGAAAGACCTGTAGTTATTTGTATTAACACGCAACTAGTGTACAGTATAAGAGATATACAGATTTACTGTATAGTTAACAAATTAATGCACTCTATTATGTGGTGGGCAATAGGCATACACTGGAACGTGCATGGTGGCGGTGAGCACAAGGATGCAAACGTTTTGTCACCTCCATAACAGCTGATGCACCCTCGCACGCTATTTTCCTGATGATATTATATCGAAAGTTTTTTTGCTGTTTGTTCTTAATGCTTTTTTCAATTTTCTTCATAATATTCAATCGCATTAAGTGGTAGAAGAGGAGGAGGATGTGGGAGAACGAACCTCTACGGCAAATGTTTTGGCGCTTCCGTATCAGCTGATACACCCTCGCAGGCTATTTCCCTGATGATATTATATTGAAAGTTTGTTTGCTGTTTGTTCTTAATACTTTTTTTCAATTTTCTTCATGATATTCGATCGCATTAAGCGGTAGAAGAGGAGGAGGATGCGGGAGAACAAACCTCTATTGGAAAACATTTTGGCGCTTCCGTATCATCTGATACACCCTTGCACGCTATTTCCCTGCCAATATTATTTAGAAAATTTGTTTACTGTTTGTTCTTAATGCTTTTTTTCAATTTTCTTCATAATATTCGATCACATTAAGTGGTAGAAGAGGAGAAGGATGCGAGAGAACGACCCTCTATTGGCAAACATTTTTGCCGCTTCCATATCAGCTGATGCTTATCACTATTCAGGTACAATATCTTACTCATAAAATATTTATTTACTCACTCTATTTGGGGTTTATCTAATTTTCAAGATTATATTATTAATATTACTTGGTTCTAAGCATTATTCTATCTTCTTTACATATCGACCATGCTGCACAAAATCTAAACGTAAACAAAGTCAGCTGAGAGAAAAAGATAACTATACAATTCATTATAAAGAAAACGTATATCGTACTGTGCATGAGAAACTTAAATGAAATATATATATATTCCCTACACGCTATTTCCCTGAGGATACTATATTGAAATTTTTTTTGCTGTTTGTTCTTAATCCTTTTTTTCAATTCTCTTCATAATATTCGATCGCATTAAGTGGTAGAAGAGGAGGAGGATGCAGGAGTATGAACCTCTATCTGCAAACGTTTTGGCACTTATGTATAAGCTGATACACCCTCGCACGCTATTTCCCTGACAATGTTATATCGAAAATTTGTTTGCTGTTGGTTCTTAATGCTTTTTTAAATTTTCTTCATAATATTCGACCGTATCAAGCGGTAGAAGAGGAGGAAGATGCAGGAGAACGAACCTCTATCCACAACGCTTTGCCACTTCCGTATCAGATGATGTACCCCTCGCACACTATTTCCCTGACAATATATCAAAAATTTGTTTGCTGTTTGTTCTTAATGCTTTTTTTTCAATTTTCCTCATAATGTTCGATCGCATTAAGCGGCAGAAGAGGAGGAGGATGTGAGAGAACGAACCTCTAAGCACAAATGTTTTGCCACTTCCGTATCAGCTGATGCACCCTCGCACGCTATTTCCCTGACCATTACAGGTATATCAAATATTTCTTTGCTGTTTGTTCTTAGTGTTTTTCTTCCATTATCTTCATAATATCCAATCGCATTAAGCAGTAGAAGAGGAGGAGGATGGTGGCAAAGTGCCTCTGAGGCAGTCGATTTTTTACTAAAATGAAAAAAAAATTTCAGAATTTTTTTCCATAGGCGTTATTTGCGAATTTCGTATTTTTTTACTATTATTTTCTAGGGGCGTTATTCCAATTTCGAGGATAAAAAACACGCGGAAAAAGCGAACAAGGTGTATATATATATTCTGTATATGTATATTTTCCACTGTTTAACACATGTATCTTATTTTGTTGATTTTACATGAAAAAGCCTATGTTCACAGCTTCAGATTAATTTTTTCATTCGCTAACACCTATCATATATATCCTTACAACTGTAAATCTATTTAGTACTAAGAGCTTTTTCCTTTAACAAATTACAATCATCATCAATTCCTATACTAAAAAAGTACTTCCTTACATCCTACACAGAAGGTTTCTTGCAAAGCTTCAAGCTATGATCAATAGTCCTAGAGTCACCCATATCATAGTATCGCTCCCTGTCCACTCCACTCTCTCAAAACCATGGAGGAAATTGAGTTCTATTACCACATTTTCCCTTCTTTTCCGGCTTCAGGTGATGGTAAATCCAATTTATTCAGCCTTTCCTCATAACTCAGATTTCCTGTATATGTTGCCAGCTTTGTAGCTTGTCTTGTAGTTTCTCCAGCTTTTGATGTTTTTTTAAAGCCGATATCAGAAAGGTTGCATATTTATATATAGGCCTTATGCAAGTCACGTATATATTTTACATTTTTTTGTATCTATATATCTGAAAATCACTCATGTTTTTCGTAAAATCATAGTCTACCTTCACTGTAATATTAACATGTATTTATGGAGATTTATCTAGGGACTGCAGTAGTGCAGTGATTAAAGCACTTGACTCAGGAAGTGAAAAACCTGTTGCCGAGCCCTCACAGGACGTTAGGTAGGGCAGCTAGCCTTACTTCTCCAGACCCCACCCAGTCTCTGTCCACCCGTTCGAATGTGAATTTATAGTGACAAAATGGCAAGCAACATTTTTAAGAGATAAATTGGCTAATACACTTATCCCTAGCTGTCAGTCACTCAAATTCACTGCAGTATTTCCTTTCTTACTAGTGACTACCTAAATGTGGGTCTTCTTTAACTCTTGTCCATTCTTATTATTGTACTATTGAAGTACTGAACCTCATTATCATCTATCTGAGCACTGTTAATGTTTCAATGATGTTCTTTACCGCTATTTCATCTTTTACTCCCTTCAAAACTATTGCATCATCTTCAAACATATTTATAATATATTTGCAGACTCTTGCAGATAATTTACATATGTATGAATTAGATATTACCTAATAGTTTATCTCTGTTGAAGACCACTGCTAACCTTCCTCAAGTCTGACTTTGCATGTCTTAGAGTGCATTTACACTGAGCGAGTTGAGTTGCAATAAGCAAGAGAGGCATATGACACCATTCTCTTTAAATTCAAATTATGCTTCATTACTTGAGCTGACTCGACTTTTCCGTTGTGGACAGTTTTTTCAAAGATTCATATAAATTAAATGTTAAATGGGGGACTGATTCATGATGCATTATGAATCATATTGACATGATGTGACCAACTAACCCGGTGTAAACGCCGCATTCCTACGACCCTATACTCTCTTCCATCAATATGACTTTTTATTTACCCTAGACACTGTCACATTTTCTCGCTTCACTTATTATTTCCTAATTAGTCTTACATGTAGGGCTCTGCCAAATATATATGCCCTGCATTGTGTCACAATCAGTCACCATGAATGGGATGTGCACGACCCAGGAGAGTAGACCCCAGAGCATTTACGAAAGAGGAAAGGCTTCTTGTATGTTATGAAAGGGAACCAATCTCTTATATTAATACTGAAGATCTCTTGTATATTACGAAAGAGGACCAACGTCTTGTATTATTACGAAGAAACGTCGTTTCTTGCGTAAGTTACGAAAGGTGGCGGAAATCTTGTATAATACAAATGCGTTCTGAAGTGTGTTACGAAAGGGAGAGGAACTCTTGTATAATAGGGAGTCTGCACTCTTGTATTCTGCAAAGGGGTCCAGTTTTACTGCCTTCCTATCTGGATGAGCGTTAAAGGAGAAGAAGGAGGGGCGGGGACACTAAAATCAACAAACAACCCGAGGAGGAAGTCAGACCAGCCCAGAAATGATACTGTCCAAGATGACTTCTTCCACTTCACCCATGGCGAATACTTCAAGGTAGAGCTAGTAGACCTCTGCGCGGCTTTAATTAGCTCGTAAGTCTCAGGCTCATGAATGGTAGAAACCTGGAGAAATTGGAGAAGAACCTTTGGAAAGACTGGGAATAGGGAAGTAATAAAGGGATTATTTTCTAATATATATATATATATATATATATATATATATATATATATATATATATATATATATATATATATATATATATATATATATATCAAGAATAAATTCTGTCCCATCTAAAGGGCAGAAAATATTTAACCCAGCCTCTGCGAAAGCAGTGCCGGTCCCAAGCCCGGATAAATAGGGAGGGTTGGTGCCGGGAAATGCACCCTAAAAATCATGTCATTTCTGTCCAAAAATGTATATAGATAGATAGATTGACAGATTCAAAGAGAGAATATTGTTATTAGACACATAGAGAGATTATTGTTATTATTACTATTATTATTATTATTATTATTATTATTATTATTATTATTATTATTATTATTATTATTATTATTATTATTATTATTATTATTATTATTATTATTATTATTATTATTACTATTTTTATTATTATTATTATTATTATTATTATTATTATTATTATTATTATTATTATTATTATTAGTAGTAGTAGTAGTAGTAGTAGTAGTAGTAGTAGTAGTATTAGTATTATTATTATTATTATTATTATTATTATCGTTATTATTATTATTATTATTATTATTATTATTATTATTATTATTATTATTATTATTATTATCGTTATTATTATTATTATTATTATTATTATTATTATTATTATTATTATTATTATTATTATTATTATTATTATTATTATTATTATCGTTATTATTATTATTATTATTATTATTATTATTATCATTATTATTATTATTATTATTATTATTATTATTATTATTATTATTATTATTATTATTATTATTGTTACTTTTATTATTATTATTATTATTATTATTATCATTATTATTATTATTATTATTATTATTATTATTATTATTATTATTATTATTATTATTATTATTATTATTATTATTATTATTATTATCATTATCATTATGATTATTATTATTATTGTTATTATTATTATTAATACTAGCATTATTATTATTATTATTATGATTATTATTATTATTATTATTATTATTATTATTATTATTATTATTATTATTATTATTATTATTATTAATATAATCATTATTACTATTATTTCTATTATTATTATTATTATTATTATTATTATTATTATTATTATTATTATTATTATTATCATTATTATTATTATTATTATTATTATTATTATTATTATTATTATTATACAAGTCCTTTGAAGAAGGCAACCGTCCTAGCCCTTGGTTGAAAAGGGAGTCCGTGACGTAAAACCGGAACATAATTATTATTATTATTATTATTATTATTATTATCATTATTATTATTATTATTATTATTATTATTATTATTATTATTATTATTATTATTATTATTATTATTATTATTATTATTATTATTATTATTGTTATTATTATTAATATTATTATTATTATTATTGTTATTATCATTCCTATTATGTCAGTGCCTTATGAATCCATATAAAAAAATTTAATTTCCTTATTCGATAATGTCATAATAGCAAGGGGGGATGCTTATAGACTTAATTAGCCATCGAAAATACTTGAAAAAATTACATTAGGCTTCCATACATATTTTTCATTTTCTATGAAGTACGAAAATCTTCGTTTTCTATAAATGTTTCAATTTATGACTAAAAAAAAGAAAGAATATATATATATATATATATATATATATATATATATATATATATATATATATATATATATATATATATATATATATATATATATATATATATATATATATATATATATATATATATATATATATATATATATATATATATATATGTATATATATATATATATATATATATATATATATATATATATATATATATATATATATATATATATATATATATATATATATATATATATATATATATATATATATATATATATATATATATATATATATATATATATATATATATATATATATATATATACATATATATATATATATATATATATATATATATATATATATATATATATATATATATATATATATATATATATATATATATATATATATATAGATAGATAAATAGATATATATTTGCGTGTGTAATCAAGTCTCCATTTAAGTAAAAACAGATAAACTTTATTTTTTGTCAATGGCTTCGTATAAGTTTTTAAATTATCTATCTATCTATCTATCTATCTATCTATTATCTATCTATCTATCTATCTATCTATCTATCTATCTATCTATCTATCTATCTATCTATCTATCTATATATATATCTATCTATCTATCTTTCTATCTATCTATCTATCTATCTATGTACCTAGACCTCTCATTATTATTATGAGGATCTCTCTTATATCTTACTTAGAAATGACTCCTCGTCTGTCTTAAATTAATGACCAAAAAGTATTACATTGGAAATACACAAATAAGTTGAAAGTGTGAATTTCAATCTTGTTTCTTTTCATCTTGGCATTATAAAAACTTACGATGTTTTACGAATATTAAGATACATAATTATAAATATCACATTACTTTATTCTTCTGAAGTTGTACAATATGTTATTATTATTATTATTATTATTATTATTATTATTATTATTATTATTATTATTATTATTATTATTATTATTATTATCATTACTATTATTATTATCATTATTATTATTATCATTATTATTATTATTATTATTATTATTATTATTATTATTATTATTATTATTATTATTATTATTATTGCTATAATTATTATTTTATTGTTATTATTTTTATTATTATTATTATTATTATTATTATTGTTATTATTATTATTATTATTATTATTATTATTATTATTATTATTATTATTATTATTATTATTATTATTATTATTTTTATTATTATCATTATTATTATTATTATTATTATTATTATTATTATTATTATTATTATTATTATTATTATTATTATTTTTATTATTATTATTATCATTATTATTATTATCATAATTATTATCATTACTATTATTAATATTATTATTATTATTATTATTATTATTATTATTATCATTATTATTATTATTATTATTATTATTATTAGTAGTAGTAGTAGTAGTAGTAGTAGTAGTAGTAGTAGTAGTAGTAGTAGTAGTAGTATTGTTATTTTTACTATTATTATTATTATTATTATTATTATTATTATTATTATTATTATTATTATTATTATTATTATTATTATTATTATTGGTATTATTATTATTATTATTATTATTATTATTATTATTATTATTATTATTATTATTATTATTATTATTGGTATTATTATTATTATTATTATTATTATTATTATTATTATTGGTATTATTATTATTATTATTATTATTATTATTATTATTATTATTATTATTATTATTATTATTATTATTATTATTATTATTATTATTATTATCATTATTATTATTATTATCATTATTATTATTATTATTATTATTATTATTATTATTATTATTATTATTATTATTATTATTATTATTATTATTATTATTATTATTATTATTATTATTATTATTATTATAATTATTTGTATTATTATTATTAATTTGAGCCAAGCAATAAGCTCAGCTGGAAAAAGGTCAACGACTGCTGATTCACACTATACCAGCCCGTAAACGGAACGTGACCTGCACGTTACCGTCCCGTCACCCTTCATAAACAGAATGTGCATTCACACTATCCGTCCGGTTTCCGGCAGTACAGTGGCAGTACATTCCAGAAGGATCTTGCTTAAGGGGGGTTTACAAGGTCAAGCGGTTCGTCGAACGCGGTTTGACAGACAAGTGTTTGAAGTGATGTTCGAACGTGTGAACGGGGTATTTGGTTGTCGAACACGTTCGACATGCGTGTTCGACAACCAAATACCCCGTTCACACGTTCGAACATCACTTCAAACACTTGTGTGTCGAACCGCGTTCGACGAACCGTTTGACCTTGTAAACGCCCCTTTAGAGACAAACAATGTTTGAGAATATGAGTGTTACAGACTTGGCAGTGATGGCGTTTCTTTTGGAAGAAGAAGAACAGGAGTCTCAAGGAATCAAAAGGAAAATAAAGACGACTCTGGGTGCACAAATCACAGGAAAACAAAAAGAAACAACAGAGAGTATTTCACACTATAAAATACCGCTTGATGATGACCGGCACTGACAGTTGCCGGTCACCTTTCTCGCTGAGAAAGGTGATCGACAACTGTGATTACCTAATTGTGATTACCTAATTGTGTTTACGGGAAAGAGCCCAAAGCTCGTATCTTCCCGTCTCCTGATCGGTTCCATTTTATACTTAGTGATACTTATCATACCTGTCCTTAAAACTATAGATTGAGATAGCATTAACTACCTCCTCGCTTAGCGAATTCCAATTATCAACTACTCTTACACTGAAAAAGTATTTCCTTACATCCTGCGAAGAAGTTTTCTTACGAAGCTTCAAACTATGACCTCTAGTTCTAGAGCCAGCCATATCGAAATATCGATCCCTATCCACTCTATCATAACCATGAAGGAATTTAAAGACTGTCACCATATCCCCCCTCACTCTTCTAGCTTTGAGCGATGGTAAGTCTAATTCCCTCAGCCGGTCCGTACTGGTGAGCTGCAGGTCCGGTGTAGTGTGAATGCAACAACGGGTATAATACCATTTCACCATATTTTGTTGGTCCGGTCCAGTGATTCACGTGTCGGTCACGTTACTTATAGTGTGATGGATGGATTCGGTTTACGTCACGAACTCCCTTATCTACTAAGGGCTAGGACGGTTGCCTTCTTACGAAGGCCTTGTTTTGGCAGATGTGATCGTTACCCTGAGTGTATGCCCTTACTAATCAACCTTTATGTGGCACAATTAGTCCCCATTCTAATGAGGGTGGACACGGATATGTTGGAGCTGGGGGATCAAGGCTTGATGCCCTCCTGAGACCCCTATGAAGGGTAGCATTCGCATGAGTCGCTTCTCGACTCGCGCACTCATACACTGAACTACCGCGGTCCTCCTTGACCTTATTTATTAATTACATTTATTTTTAATCTATTTTTTTCATGTTATTTATTATATATAAATATTAATTTATGAACCATCGTGGCTCTTTGTGTCCTTGTGTTACTTTCGCATGAGTCCACAGGGTTTACTTCTTGTGATTTGTAAGGTATATATTTGCCAGAACAGCTTTGAGAAGACGATGAGAGTTACATAAAAGGGTCAGTATATTCACTGGGTGATTGCTAGCTCCTTTCACCTTAGGGGGCTAATATGAGTACACATTTATAATATTTTTCTTTTTTCATTACTCCCATTCTCACGTTTATATAGGGTCAATATTTCTAACTAGGTTTGTGTCTGATCATCTCTCAGCTCCTAATCCCTTTAAGTCCTCATTCATACAATCCATTCTATACCTTTTGCTTTGGAATTTTTCATCTTTTCCTCTTACCCTCACCTTCCTTGTCCATCCATCACCCTCTTGCCCACGTGGTTATCATCTCTTCCCTTTACATGTCCATCCCCACTGCAGCCTCTGTTCATGCACTTTCTTAGTAATTTCTATTACTGACGTCATTCTTCTCATTCCTGATCCCCTTCAATTTGGTCACCATTATAATACTTATAGAGTAGTTAATTTTAATGAATGTATTGTAGATTTTAACATATTTCCTCTTGCTAAGTTTCACTAGTTAACTTCAGTTAATGCTTTGTATAGCTATGACACTATTGAGAGAGAGAGAGAGAGAGAGAGAGAGAGAGAGAGAGAGAGAGAGAGAGAGAGAGAGAGAGAGAGAGAGAGAGAGATTATTTTCTTTTATTCATTTATTGCGCCAAGGCGTCAGACATTACATGAGTTCATACAAATAATGCTTCAAATGGATACAAAACCAGAGAGAGAGAGAGAGAGAGAGAGAGAGAGAGAGAGAGAGAGAGAGAGAGAGAGAGAGAGAGAGAGAGAGAGAGAGAGAGAGAGAGAGAGAGAGAGAGTGTTCTATGTTTTAGAATTAATTATTTGTTCATGCTTAGTGATTATAATGGAATATATATATATATATATATATATATATATATATATATATATATATATATATATATATATATATATATATATATATATATATATATATATATATATATATATATATATATATATATATATATATATATATATATATATATATATATATATATATATATATATATATATATATATATATACGGACATATATATATATATATATATATATATATATATATATATATATATATATATATATATATATATATATATATATATATATATATATATATATATATATCGCACATATATATATATATATATATATATATATATATATATATATATATATATATATATATATATATATATATATACACACAAACACACACACACACACACAAATGTTCAGAAATATTTATGTAACCTATGTGAGGCCAAAACTCGAATATGCAGCCCCCTTTTGGAATCCGCACTTGAAAAAGCACATAGCTAAGCTTGAAAAAGTTCAAAGACATGCCACGAAACTGGTGCCAGAAATACGCAATCTCAGTTATGATGAGAGGCTGAGGGAATAGACTTACCATCAC
>JAXCGZ010016992.1:47500-57500 GCA_037179515.1 Halocaridina rubra
ATCAGATTTTTATAGTTAGGCAGTTATGTGAGAAATATTTAGCAAAGGGACAGGATGTGTATTTTGCATTTTTGGATCTGGAGAAAGCATATGATAGAGTTGATAGAGAGGCAGTGTGGAATGTTTTGAGGTTATATGGAATTGATGGTAAACTGTTGCATGCAATGAAGAGTTTGTATGAGGGCAGTTGAGCTTGTGTTAGGGTAGGGAATGAAGTGAGTGAGTGGTTTCCAGTGAGTGTGGGACTGAGACTGGGATGTGTGATGTCACCATGGCTGTTCAATTTGTATATTGATGGAGTCTTAAGAGAGGTGAATGAGCGAGTGCGTGGTCAAGGTCTGAGAATGGTAGATGGGGATGATAACGAGTGGGAGCTGAATCAGTTGCTGTTTGCAGATGATACTGTGGTGGTGGCAGATTCAGAGAAGCTGTGTCAGTTATTTTCAGAATTTGAAATGGTGTGAGAGAGAAGGAAGTTGCGAGTGAATGTGGGAAAGAGTAAGGTTATGAGGTGTACAAGAAATGAGGATGGTGCTGAATTAAATGTTATATTGAATGGAGAGATACTTGAGGAAGTTGATCAGTTTAAGCATTTATGGTCGGTTATAGCTGCATATGGTGGAGTGGAAGCATATGTGTGTCACAGAGTGAATGAAGGATGTAAAGTGTTGGGTGCGTTAAAAGGAGTGATGAAGAATAGGGGGTTGGAAATGAATGTTAAGAATGTTTTGTATGAGAAAGTGGTTGTGCCAACTGTGATGTATGGATCAGAGTTATGGGGTATGAAAGTAAGTGAGAGACGGAAACTAAATGTGTTTGAGATGAAAGACCTGAGGAGTATGATTGGTGCATCTCGATTGGATAGGGTTAGGAATGAAGTGGTGAGAGCAAGAACGAGTGTGTGGAGAGATTTTGCAGACAGAGTAGATATGAATGTTCTGAGATGGTTTGGCCATGTGGAAAGGATGGATGATGAAAGACTGCTGAAAAAGGTGATGCATTCGAGAGTTGATGGGAGAAATGCTAGAGGGAGGCCTAGGTTTGGGATGTGAGCGTGCTAGGAATAGGAATGAGTGGCGAGTGATTGTGACGCAGCTCTGATGTTCATCTGCTGTTACCACGGGGCTGCATCTTACAGAGGTAGCCCTGTGGTAGGGTCAGTAGGGGAGTTGGCATTTATGAAGCGACACTGGTTGTGGAAGAGCCTGGAGGATGGGCTGTGGCACTCCAGCAGTGCCATCTGAACGGTCACTAGCTTCCTCGTCATTGCCCATAGAGCAAAGTAATCCACTTATTGTTTTTTTTTTAATGTCTGCTACCCCCTAATTAAAGGGGGAAACAGCCAAGGTAGATAAATAGAATTATTATAATTATTATTATTATTATTATTATTATTATTATTATTATTATTATTATTATTATTATTATTATTATTATTATTATTATTATTATTATCATTATTATTATTATTATTATTATTATTATTATTATTATTATTATTATTATTATTATTATTATTATTATTATTATTATTATTATTATTATTATTATTATTATTATTGATGTTTTGTGTTGCTCTTGTTAAGACAAAGTTGTTGAAAAATACATTATGATTCAATTTATAAATTCTTTTCATCTTACAGTTATCATATAAGGAATCAAACTACATTGTGGAAAGTATTATATGACTAGTGTTAAGGTAATGATAGGCCAATGGTTGAATAGCTACCATCGTATACCCATATACGAATACTGGTGCACAGACTCGGACCTATTAAGAGAGCAAGTAAGTATAACAGCAAAAATAGAAGTAAATATGTTATTAAAACTTTTATACAATTAAGCGCTTTGAATCTCTCATTGAACAAGAGCATTATTCTTATATAAGTATATTTATATATTAGTCTGATATATTATATATTTTTTATTTTGTTGCCTCTAGATTTTTTTTTTAATTTCTTTCTTTATAATTGGTGATTCAGATTCTCCTGAGTGGTTTATATATATATATATATATATATATATATATATATATATATATATATATATATATATATATATATATATATATATATATATATATATATATATATATATATATATATATATATATATATATATATATATATATATATATATATATATAGATATATATATATATAGATATATATATATATATATATATATATATATATATATATATATATATATATATATATATATATATATATATATATATATATATATATATATATATATATATATATATATATATATATATATATATATATATATATATATATATATATATATATATATATATTTAAATTAATAACACTGAACTGTTAACATACAGTCTAAAATGGAAGGAAAAGCCCATTAAATAAAACAACGAAAATATATATAAATAAAGTACTTATTAATTTCGTGACCTAAGCTGGTCACCTTCTCAAAGTACAATCAGAGAAGGTGACCAGCTTAGGTCACGAAATTAATAAGTACATTATTTATGTATATTTTCGTTGTTTTATTTAATAGGCTTTTCCTTCCATATATATATTTATATATATGTATCCTGTAACGTAAGTCATTTGCGTTATTATTATCAATATCAACGCGAGGCTTTCGTGCGTAAACCTTACGTGGAAGACAGTGCTAGACTGTTATAAAACTATGTAATTTGAAATTGAGATTCTGTTATATACAAATGAAAGTTAACAAAACCTTCATCAAAAGATGTCAATTTTAACCAGGGATCCATTTATGCTGTCATTACAAGCACCAGTGCTCAGTCCTTCCCTCTCAACATTACGAGGTGTCGCTGTCTCAAGCTCTTCTTGTTTTTTATCTTCTTGTGCACATTCATCAGTTATCTCTTTCTCTGTGAATCCGCCATTTCCTTTAGGAGCGCCACCTCTTTGTGTGACAGGTATTGCAGATGCCCCATTGGATACTGCGTTAGATATCCCGTTTCCATTATTCATTTCAGAAGGTGCAGGCTTTTGTGTTGACTCAGATCTTGAAAGTTTATTGTATGCTGTGATGCATGGATCAGGTCCATTGAATGAGAGCACAACTGGAAGGAAAACCAGGCCATGGTAGAGCCCGTAGAGGCACACAGCAAAGAATATCTGAAAAAAAAGAATGTGCACATATTGTTATCAAGCCTCATGACTGTGTCTCAATTTAGTGTCAATTATTTAAGAAATAGAAGTTAGAGCCACATAACATCATGCTTTAAATGTTCTACTATTATTGCAAGTTGAAGAGGTTTCAGAGTTTTATTGTGACACTCATCATCTGCTGATATCTTACCTTAAAGAAGGATATGAAGACGTGAGAACTAGAATTTGCGAGGAAAACGAAGGACAGAAAAGTGCTGAAGCCTCCACTAAAAACAGCATGTCCAATGATACCTACAGTATGTGCTGCTCTCTCGTTTCTTGTTCCAGTTGTAGTCATGAAAGTATGGCCAACATGAGCAGTGTAGTCAATGCATAGACCAATAGCCAGGACCAAATCTATGCATGATACGATGTCTATAGTCAGTCCCCACCAGTGCATAAAGGCACCAACATCCACTAATGTCATAAGTACACACAACAGAACCAAGAGGCTCGTAGCTATGCTTGCTATGAGTATTAATGCCACAATTAAAACTATGATTAGAGCTAGACCCATATTCCGATATAGTTCCTCCTCAATTACCTTGTCTGTTTCCCACTCAGCGTAAGCTCTTGACCAAGACTTAACGTTCCCACTGAAATTCATACTCCGAATGACTTCCCTGACACTGTCCATAGCTTTAATCTTCTCTTTTAAGGTAAACAGTTGTTTGTGTTTGTATTCAATATTGTAAGCAGTAACTGGAGGTGCCATGTCAGTACAATTAAGCTCTGTTTCAAACTTGAAATTCCTATTGCGATATTTAGAACCACTTGGTGACTAGAGAAATTGGCTGAGCTGATCAAGAAATTCATCTTCTGTCAATTGTAGATCAGGAACTTGATAATCCTGCTTCTCCCAGTAGGTCTTGAAATTATCATACCAACTGTCAACCGTTGCAATGTATTCATTTTCCTCAAGTTTTCTAATGAGTCCTTCAATTTTGGGCAGATCTGCCGACAGACTGATATTTCCATAATAAACGGTGCCTTCTTCTCCAGAGGATGGAAAATAGTGTTTTTGTTTCATGAAGAACTCATAGAGATAAGAATCTTGCGGAAGGAACCATATGGAAATGAATTCTTGACATAGATTGGAGAGACCCCAGCCAGAGATAGCTAGAACAGCTAATGTAGATATAATTATGATTATTTTTACTGGAAGCTTAAGTAAGGTAGTAGCATAAGACCGACCAAAGAAATTTTGGCAAAATTTTAAATGCAGAACGATCTCAAAGCTGGCAATGTAGTCTAATTCCCAATGGCAAGGGCTAGGAAGTCTGTTACCGAAGTCACAGTTATGGATATGCCAGCATGCTTCAGGGTTGAGCCTATTCTTTCTGCCAGATTTTTAAATTTTTCGTCTGGAGATAAATTGTTAAGTGCTTGCATAATCACAAACATGTCATCAATCCTAAACCAAGTAATAAAAAGGGCAAGTTGTTATTTACAGGTCCGTAGGTTACGTCAAATGCAGAACATATCCCGTACGATCCCCGATGGCTAGGTCCACGCAAGATAACCCGAGTAGTGAGAGGATAGGTCTCTGCTCCACCATATTGAGTCTGCCCAACATGAGTATTATATAAATAAATACAACGCCAAATCCAACACTGAGGAATTTTGTGTCGTTTTGAATGTTATTCCCACTTACTGTGCCAAACCTTGTAGAGGTCATTAGGTGTAATGACAATGAATTTGGACGACTGGAGTCGTTAAGTATATTCTTGATAAATTCCTGTTCCCACTGAAAAGAAGAAGCATCCACATGACTACTGGTCCCTGCATCAATCATAAAATCGCCTTTGTCAATAGCAGAGCGATTAATTTTTCTAAACCACCTGTGTATTGCAGCCCCTGCTCCTATGATTCTCCCTTCTTCATCTTTCTCTATCTTGCCAGTATGCATTGTGAAATTTGTTGGAAACCCAAACACGACACTCGTTTCTTGCAAGTTTATCTCTTCTATAATCTATTCTTGAGACAAAGCCTCTATTGCCTCTCTGTCATATCCAAACACTTCAAGTAAACTATTTTCCAAACACTCTTGCACCATTGATTCTAGAAATCTACAGTATCTGTCTCTGGGTAGAAGCAGGCTGGTATCAAAGTCCTCTTCTTCAACCCCTACTTGTCTTGTAAAACTTGTTTCATTAGCTACATAGTCTGTGATACCTCTGTGTTCATTTATTGCATCTCTACTAATAGATTTCAGGAATATTTGCTGATCTGTGATCTCAGCATGAGTCACATCTCTCTTCTTCCTGCCAAAGAAAGCCGTGGCAATGGTCGGCACTTGGGCACACACAGAATTCCAGGACACCGACTCAGTTCTTGTATTTGCAACAATATCGTGAATTCTCAATATCTCTAAAATGATTTCTTTATCTAGCACATTATCTGCTTCATATATAACCATATTCAGTCTTACATCAGAAGGAAAATTCTTTTCTTGCCAATCCATCACATTCAAGAGCTCAGAGTCTTCTGGAATCCAGAGCTTGAAGGGTCTTTCCTCCATTGGGAACTTTGTGATGCCTACTGAGCAGAATCCTGACAACACAAGACATAGGAGTATGAAAAGGATAGGTGAGCGTGCTATGGCTTTTCCATAGCTTAAAAAGGCATCTCCAAGAGCTCCATTTATGACTCCACTACAAGAGGTCAGTGCATTCTCTATCTTTGACTGTACAGCAACAGCTGGTTTCTGGGAAGTGGCTAGGACCAACTGAGTGGTGGTCCTTTTTTCTGGACTGACACTCACCACCATTATCGTCTGTTTTTCTGAAAATAAACTCTTTATTTTATTTCATATAGATTTAATAGTTTATTTATATTGTCATTACTATACAAAAAAAAAACGGCTTGAAAGGGAAGAATGAATGACTATCACTACTTGAAAGCTGATACACGCCACTACTACTACTACTACCACTACAACTACTACCACCACCACTACTACTACTATCTCTTCTCCAACAGCATGACTGAAGTAATAATAATAATAATAATAATAATAATAATAATAATAATAATAATAATAATAATAATAATAATAATAATAATAATAATAATAATAATAAGTATTATAATTATAATTATTATTATTATTATTATTATTATTATTATTATTATTATTATTATTATTATTATTATTATTATTATTATTATTATTATTATTATTATTATTATTATTATTATTATTATCATCATTTTTATTATTATTATTATTATTATTATTATTATTATTATTATTATTATTATTATTATTATTATTATTATTATTATTATTATTATTTTATTATTATTATTATTATTATTATTATTATTATTATTATTATTATTATTATTATTATTATTATTATGAGTGGCTCTGCTGGTAAGTGAAGATATCAGTGGGTATGGGGTGGAATGGAAGGAAGTATCATCTTGAATAATAGTGGCTGAAATGAGAGAGGGATGCAAGGCTTGGAAGTTTGAAAGTTTCTATGGCCATGGCAGTGCAAGAAAGGAGAAAGAAAGATAAGACTTCGGAATTGAATTGAACAAGTGTATGAAAGATTTGAGAATGAATGCAAATGTGGTGTTGATGGGAGATTTGAATGCTAGAGTAGGGATTGAGCAGTGGATGGTGTGATTGAGAAGCATGCAGTACCTGGTAGGAATGAAAGTGAAGAGAAAATTATAGAAATGTGTATGGAGAGAGATACTGATTGCTAATACTTTATTTAAAAAGAAGGATGAGCACAAGTGTACATGGGTCAGAGTAGATTACAGTAGAGTAGTTGACAGCGCATTAATGGATTATGTTGCGGTGGACAGGAGGGTGATTGGAAGAATATTGGATGTAAATATACTGAGAGGAGCTAGTGGTGGAATATTTGATCATCATCTAGTGGAAAGTAGAGTGAGACTGGGAGAAAAGTGGAGAAAGAGAAGAAATGAGAGAGGGAGAGAGGAGCTAAAAGTAAGTGAACTGAACAAGAAAGAGAAAGAATGTGAGCATAAAGCTAGTCTGAGGATTGTGTGGAATATGTAATAAAAGAGAAAATGGAGGAGGGAGTGAAAGAAGTATCGAAATGATTCAAGGAGAATGTTATGACGTGTGCAGAGGCAAATGTGAAAGGAGGCTAACCGGTGGAAATAAAAGGAAGGGCAGTGAATGGTGGAATGAGGAGGTGAGTGCAGTTGTGGCTGAAAAGAAGCAGGCATTTGAGGTATGGTTGCAGATAGGTTATGTAGAGACATATGAACGGTATAGTACAGGGGTGGGCAACCCTTGGCTCACGTGCCAAATATGGTACACAAACGACTTTTTTTCTGGCACACTAAACCCAGAGCTCAACTTAGATAAATAAGTAATAATTCTCCAACTTTTTATATGGTAATTGGTAACTGCATGCTAGGTTCAGAGAATTAGAAGAGATTGTAAAACTCATTAAGTTTCCAGGCAGACTTAAATTGGATGAACTAATTTTGCAGCAACTTTCATGGATAGACGTGGATGGTTTTGAAATTCAGATAACTGAAGTTCATAGTAGCTTAATTTGGGAGCAAAAACTTGTTGACCTTAGAGCCAACTTGGAAAATACTGAAAAGGATTGATTGGAAATGCAGAGAAGAAGGTATTAAGAACTTGAAATACTATCCCAAAAAATTTTGTCTATTTAAAAAACCTTCAGTAGCATTACTCACCTCATCCACATATTCTTGTGAATCACTGTTGAACTGTTTTAAGTCACGCAATAGGAGTAGGTTTACGGATGAAACAAGTAGTGAATGCATATCTCTTAAGGTTACAAAATATAAACCTGATATAAATTATCTGTAATCAGTGATGCAGCAACAAAAATCACACTGATGGTGTTTAAATAAGAGGTCCAACTCTTACAATATTCTCTTATTTTCCAGCTTCAATATACTTTTTTTTATTATTTCAAAAGGTCCTCCCAATAATTAAAAAGACACCAAATAATAATATTTTCCCGAAAATTTCGCTTGACAGGTGAGAAAATTTTGTATCAAAGGTTTGGCTGATTTAACACCCAGACTTCTAAAGCTTGCCCTCTCATGGTATAGTACAAAGAGGAGGGTAGCAAAGCGCGTGGTGAGGGAGGCAAATAGAGAAGTGGATGCGAGATGGGGTAGATGCTTGTCTGAGAAATTTGAAAGGAATAAAAACATGTTTTGGAAGGAAATGAAAAGAATGAGGAAAGGTGAGTTTGGCTGGGAGGAGAGGGTGAGAGGAGCAAATGGGCAATTGCTAGTAGACAAAATAAAGGTGAGAGAGAGATGGGCTTAGCATTTCAAGGACCTGCTAAATGTGGAAGATGATGGAGAGGTAGAGATTGTGGCTGGGGGAAATGAATGGAGAATGCCAGTATTATTTGAAGAGAACGATATGGTAGATATGAAGAAGCAGTCACTGCACCGACCAATCCGCGAGCTACAAATCTCCACACAGTACCTGTGAGATGTGGCCGTTTGGCCAATCTTACACAGCCTTGGCAGTGAGGGAGGTATACAACTCGCCAACTCATCAGAGTAGTGATGGAAGTAGTAGAAATAGAAAAGAGAAAGGAAAGATACCTTACGGCGAAGAGAGAGAGAATCCAGATTAGAAGTAAGAGAAGGATCATTAATGAGTCTGACTGCCTTAGATTCAACCCTATCAAGAAGATAAGTATAAGAAGCACCCCAGATGTGTGAGCAGTATTCTAAGCAGGGACAGATAGGACCTTTATAAATGTTAAGTAGCTGTAAAGTGGAAAAATAATGATGGAAACGAAACAAAACCCGCAATTTTTTGGATTCAGATTTAGAAATTAGGATATGTGATTCCTCCAAGACAAGTTAGAGGCTATGTGAATTCCTAATATGTTGATAGAATTAAGATGGTACATTTCGTTAGGCTTGAAGGAGAAGATGGAGATAATGAGATAGCCAGAGACTGTCTTTGAGGCACTGAACTTAGCTAAATTTTGAGTGCCCCACTCAGATACTCTCTGCAAATCGGAGCTGAGATTAGAAGAAAGAGTGATGCGAGACTGATTACGAGTAGGAGATGAGGGTTGTGAAGAGAAGGCAGAGGAAAAGTGAAGGGTAGAGTCATCAGCAAAGGCATGAAGAAGAGAGGAAGATAGGGATTGTAGAAGATCATTGATGAAGAGATGGAACAGAGTAGGTGAAAGAACAGAGCCCTATGGAACACCACTGGTAACAGAGAAAGGGCTAGATGTCGCACCATCAACACCTACAGATATAAAACGGTCAGAAAGAAAACTGGAAAGCAGAGAAAAAAGAAAGAAGGGGTAAAGCCATAGGCAGGGAGTTTGGTCAACAGAGCCTTGTGCCAGACTCTGTCAAAAGCCTTAGAGATATCAAGGGCGATGACAAATGATTCCCCATAGTTCCT
This sequence comes from Halocaridina rubra, assembly GCA_037179515.1. Taxonomy (NCBI): domain Eukaryota; kingdom Metazoa; phylum Arthropoda; class Malacostraca; order Decapoda; family Atyidae; genus Halocaridina; species Halocaridina rubra. Next base: position 57,080 of record JAXCGZ010016992.1, read on the forward strand.
TATAAAAGATGACCATACATAAGTAAGATAGGACAGGAGGTCACCAGTGGATCTTGCCTTGTGGAAGCCGTACTGGTGTTTGGAGATAAGTGAGTTAGATTCAAGGGGTTTCAGGAAGTGAGCATTGAGCAAAGTTTCAAAAACTTCAGCAATAGAGGAGGCCAGGGCAATAGGTCTGTAGTTTGAAGGAATAGAGCGGTCACCCTTCTTAGGAACAGGTTGAACTAGAGCATGCTTCCAAGATGAAGGATAGATACTGGTTGACAGAATGAGGTGAAAAAGATGGCAAAGCATGGGAGCCAGTTCATCTGCAAACTGCTTAAGGAACGTTGCAGGGACACCATCGGGATCAGATGCCTTGTTTGTCTTTAGCGAGTGATGAACCTTATGAACTTTGCGTGAAGAAAGGATAAGAGAAGTC
>JAXCGZ010016992.1:62500-115000 GCA_037179515.1 Halocaridina rubra
ATTCTCAAGGTCAGGAGAGAGAGAGAGAGAGAGAGAGAGAGAGAGAGAGAGAGAGAGAGAGAGAGATAAGCGTTCTCTACCTTCCATAATCCTCACTTTCTATAATTTTTGCAATATCATTTCTCCTTCTCCTGGGGTCGGAAATAAGAGTACCGTGTTACCCTTCAAGTCGTTAAAGTCGACAAAATGGGGTGATGATAAGGGACCAGGAATTATTTCCTTTCGTATTTTCCTCTCATGAAGAGTCTAGACTTTTGATCTGTGCTTTATAGTCTTGTGCATGGATATACAAATAAATTCGAATTACCTCGATGAGGCCATCCATAAAAATCATTATAATTTACCAAAGTTGCTAAGGGAATATCTAAAAGTTTTAGAGATCTTATGATTTTCCTCTAGTAAGTTGAATCGAACCCTGGTCTCCGTGACTGAAGGTGAAGGAATTTAACTAAAAAAAACACACACACACGACAGGGAATACAAAAAAATAAGAATTGTATAAATGAGACATAATTAACATTAGAGCTGAAACAACGTGGATTTCATCTTTTTTTTCAGTTTTTTTTTATGAGTGTGACACCGGGACAGGCAGAAACTGCCCTAATCAATAAAGGCCCGGGCACAAGAAAACACCAAGACGAAGGAAAAGAAAAACGTTTAGGGCAAGGCAGAGATGAGGTAATGTTGCACAAAAGAAAACGACAGACAGAAAAACAGTCAAAGTACAGAGGATCCAGAGATATGGAGGACTAGACCCTGAGCTGACGTTAGCTTCGCTTTTTTGAAGGATGATAGGTCATAAGAATTAGCAAAGACAGGAGGAGGAAGAGAGTTCTGAGAAAATTGAGACTGTCAATCAGCCAATTCTCTACTCTTTTCAGGTTCCTCCTACTATTGTTTCTAGTATGTTGCTGCTACTACTACTACTACTACTACTACTACTACTAATAATAATAATAATAATAATAATAATAATAATAATAATAATAATAATAATTTCTATGCTTACATCAACACCGAATATTCTTGAATACGCGTTTCACATCTAACAAGTCACAACACTCTTAATCTCTTCTTAATACATTTTGTTTTCTTCGTGTCCAGGTCCAATGAGGGCAGAGTTTTAATTTTTATTCCTTTGCCCGTCCTGGTGCCACAATAAAAAAAAATATTATTATTATTATTATTATTATTATTATTATTATTATTATTATTATTATTATTATTATTATTATTATTATTGTTATTATTATTATTATTATTATTATTATTATTATTATTATTATTATTATTATTATTATTATTATTATTATTATTATTATTATTATTATTATTATTATCATTATCGTGGCTTATCGTTCGTGTCCTGGCTCATATTAGTGATCTGATAAGTTGTAATAACAATAATAATAATAATGATAACAATAATAATAATAATAATAATAATAATAATAATAATAATAATAATAATAATAATAATAATAATAATAATAATAATAATAATAATAATAATAATAATAAGCAACTCATAAAGACGAAATAAACATTAGAGAAGAATGACGAAAGTTGAATTCTGAAGAAGAGTAATATAATCCCGTGTTCAAAAACACCGAAAAAATAGCGAAAAAAAAAGAAATAAACAAATCACTTCGCATAATCGCCATTATTTAAGGAATGCCTTGTGTGTGTGTGTGTGTGTGTGTGTGTGTGTGTGTGTGTGTGTGTGTGTGTGATTACCTAATTGTGTTTACGGGAAAGAGCCCGGAGCTCGGATCTTCCCGTCTCCTCATCGGTTCTATTTTATACTTAGTGATACTTATCATACCTGTCCTTAAAACTATGGATTGAGATAGCATTAACTACCTCCTCGCTTAGCCAATTCCAATTATCAACTACTCTTACACTGAAAAAGTATTTCCTTACATCCTGCAAACAAGTTTTCTTACGAAGCTTCAAATTATGACCTTTAGTTCTAGAGCCTGCCTTATCAAAAGATCGATCCCTATCCACTCTATCATAACCATGAAGGAATTTAAACACTGTCACCATATCCCCCCTCAATCTTCTAGCTTCGAGTGATGGTAAGTCTAATTCCCTCAGCCTCTCATCATAACTGAGATTGCTATTTCTGGCACCAGCTTCGTGGCATGTCTATGAAGTTTTTCAAGTTTAGCTATGTGCTCTTTCAAGTGCAGATTCCAAAAGGGAGCTGCATATTCGAGTTTTGGCCTAACATAGGTAACATAAATATTTCTGAACATTTCCTTGTCCATGTGCCTGAAGGCTACCCTTACATTTGATAAGAAGGCATATGCTGCCCTTACTATGCCATTCATATGTATTTCTGGAGACAAATCTGCCAGTATGTTTACTCCTAGATCTTTCTCATATTCTGTCTCTTTAAGTTGTACTCCAGCCACCGAGTACCCAAGCTTGGCCGTTCTTGCACTTATACCCATTCTCATTGCCTTACATTTTGAAGTATTGAATTTCATTAGCCACTTTTCTGACCACTCATGCAGACTATTTAGATCTTCCTGAAGTTCTCTACCTTGTTCTCGTTTCCTACTTTCTTCACAAGCTTTGCATCATCTGCAAACATATTCATGAATGAATTTTAAGACTCCGGTAGGTTATTTACATATACAATTAACAAAAGTGGCCCTAAAACTGAACCCTGTGGAACTCCACTACTAACTCTTCTCCATTCAGACACTGAGTGTCTTACTCTAACCCTCTGTTCCCTTCCTTCTAAGGAAGTTTTTATCCATTCCAAAACATTTCCACCTATTTTAGCCATTGCTTGCAGCTTCTTAATAAGTCTCCCATGTGGAACAGTGTCAAACACTTTCTGGAAGTCTAGGAATATGCAATCTGCCCAGCCCTCTCTTTCCTGTAAGATTTGGCTTACCTCATCATAAAATTCTAATAAATTTGTTACTGTTGATCTACCTTCTCTGAAGCCATGTTGCCTCACTGACAAAAGGTTGAAGGATTCCAAGTGAAGAGAGATATGTTTCCTTAGTAGTTTCTCCATAACTTTGCAAACTATGCTGGTCAAGGAAACTGGTCTATAGTTCAGAGCCGTATCCCTCCTTCCCTTATTGAAGATAGGTATCACATTTGCTTGTTTCCAGCATCTTGGAATCTCCCCTGACTCCAGTGACTTTTTAAATATGATACTTAGTGCCACTGATATTGAGTTTGCGCATTTTTTAAGTACATGAGGGGATATATCATCAGGACCTGTAGCTTTATGAACATCTAACTCCATCAGCACTTTGCATACCTCTGTGGCTGTAAGGTTGATGTTCTCTAATACCAACCCTTGAGCTTCTATCTCTGCAATCTGAGGGGGTGGGGTATTTTCTACTGTAAACACTAACTGAAACTCTTTGTTCAATTCTTTGCAGATCTCTTCATCCGCCTCAGTGATGCTTCCATCCACTCTCTTAAACTTTAGAACCTGTTCTTTTACCTTCAGTTTTACTCTGATAAAGCTGTGGAAAAGCTTGGGATTTTCTTTAGCCTTCCTGGTGTTGTCCCTCTCATAGTCTCTCTCTGCCTCTCTCCTTTTACTTATGTACTCATTTCTTGCTCTCCTGTAGGTAGACCAGGCATTTATGTTTTTTCTCCTCCTATACCTTTTCCAGCATTTGTCTCTCCACTCCTTAGCTCTTTTACACTCATTATTGAACCATTTCTCTCTGGCATGAGTTACACCTACTTTGGTGGCAGATATGCAGCAATCTACTATCTTCCCATATTTCTCAAAAAAGATGTCATACATTTCTTGTACAGATTTGTTGTAAAATAAGGTTCTCCAGTCAATAACTGCAAAAAGCTCATTCATTTTGATGTAATCTCCTTTTGGATAGTTGCTCCTCATGTCCTCAGTGCTTCTACTCTCAACCAGAATATCTTCAATGATACACTCCATCAACAACACACAGTGATAACTCTTAACAATTGGTTGTTCATACTCAATTTTTTCAATATCCAACACATTATCTGCGAATACTAGATCAAGTAATGATGGCTCATCCCCACCCCTGGCCCTCGTTGGTTCCATTAAATGTTGTACGCAATCTAGGAATCTTGCCCCGAATGAGTCCTCACCACTGTGTGGGTCAAGATTTATCAAATCTATCTCTTCATGTTTAAAATCTCCCTTAATCAAAATCCTACATTTTCTCTCTCATGCCATGTTAACAACTGAATTTATGACTTCAATAGTACCTATATGACTTTCCTCATAATCTTCTAACCTATTCTGGTTCCTTGGTGGGTTATATACAACAGTTATTATAATGCTCTCTGACCCAGTATTTATGCGAGTAACAAGAAATTCCTTGAACTCACTTTCAATGGCCAAGTTTAGTTCTTCAACTTGAATCCTTTCACTTATGAGCAGTGCTATCCCTCCACCAGTCCTTTCAGATCTTTCAACCCTTAATATTCTGAAGCCCTTAGGAAAAACTGTGACACTGTTTATGTCCTCACTCAACTTAGTTTCTGTAATTGCTACTATATCTGCCTTACTGTTGTGAATCCTATCTTTTAATTCTACTGCCTTACCAGCTAATCCATCAGCATTTGTGTATAACAATCTTAATGAGGCCCCATCCCCTGATCTTCTGTCATTATCTTCTTTATCTCTCCTTTGTGTGTGTATGTAGGAATTCACTTCAACTGTGAAAGGAAGATTTCATAATAAGCTTTAAGCGGTGATCTGTACTTGTAATAGCACATAATTCAGAGTATGGCACTTATTCAGCTTTTTCCGGTTATAACCAGTGACCAGACCAGGATGTTCATAAGCGCTGGGTGGGATATAAGGTGCTTCATTCAAGAAGCTTTTCAGGAAAAAAAAATAAATAGAAGAATTGAATTCCTACATAAACGTACACACACACTCGCGCGCACGCGCGCGAGTGTGTGTGTGTACGTTTATGTAGGAATTCAATTCTTCTATTTATTATTTTTTCCTGAAAAGCTTCTTGAATGAAGCACCTTATATCCCACCCAGCGCTTATTAACATCCTGGTCTGGTCACTGGTTATAACCGGAAAAAGCTGACTAAGTGCCATACTCTGAATTATGTGCTATTACAAGTACAGAACACCGCTTAAAGCTTATTATGAAATCCTTGCATAATTCAATTAATACCTTTTAGTGTACGGGTCGTTTCTAAGCATTATACATGAAGTAATAATATTGTTAATAATAAAAAAAAACATTCATAGTTTCAAAACTAGATTTGAAACGTATCCGTGAATCAGAAAACCAAATTACAATCAGGAGAGTTTTCCCAATGAGGTAGAGGTAATTGTGTAGAAGTAATTGAGAAATACGGTCAATAAGGGAGAGAGAGAGAGAGAGAGAGAGAGAGAGAGAGAGAGAGAGAGAGAGAGAGAGAGAGAGAGAGAGAGAGAGAGAGAGAGAGAAGCATGGCATTTAAAACTGGAGAATTCTTGACGTCACTGCTGTCTAGTTTCAAGGGTCATACTTAAGATGGTTATTATTAATGCAAAGGTGAACTTGGCTGCATTTCAAGACTAAATAAAATGCATTAACCCCTGCAAGACAGGGTTACTAAACAATTCACACACACACACACACACACACACACACACACACACACACACACACACACAGGGGAATTTCCTACACCAACATGTAATGGAACCAACAAGGGCCAGGGGTGGGGATGAGCCATCACTACTTGATCTAGTGTTCACAGATAATGTGTTGGATATTGAAAAAATTGAGTATGAACCACCAATTGGAAAGAGTGACCACTGTGTGTTGTTGATGGAGTATATCATTGAAGATATTCTTCCTGAGAGTAGAAGCACTGAGGACATGAGGAGGAACTATCCGAAAGGAGATTACATCAAAATGAATGAGCTTTTTGCAGTTATTGACTGGAGAACCTTATTTTACAACAAATCTGTACAAGAAATGTATGACATCTTTTGTGAGAAATATGGGAAGATAGTAGATTGCTGCATACCTGTCACCAAAGTAGGTGTAATTCATGCCAGAGAGAAATGGTTCGATAATGGGTGTAAAAGAGCTAAGGAGTGGAGAGACAAATGCTGGAAAAGGTATAGGAGGAGAAAAAACATAAATGCCTGGCAAACCTACAAAAGAGCAAGAAATGACTACCTAAGTAAAAGGAGAGAGGCAGAGAGAGATTATGAGAGGGACATCACCAGGAAGGCTAAAGAAAATCCCAAGCTTTTCCACAGCTTTATCAGAGGAAAACTGAAGGTAAAAGAACAGGTTTTAAGGCTAAAGAGAGCGGATGGAAGCATCACTGAGACGGATGAAGAGATCTGCAAAGAATTGAACAAAGAGTTTCAGTCAGTATTTACAGTAGAAAATACCCCACCCCCTCAGATTGCAAAGATAGAAGCTCAAGGGCCGGTATTAGAGAACATCAACCTTACAGCCACAGAGGTATGCAAAGTGCTGATGGATTTAGATGTTCATAAAGCTACAGGTCCTGATGACATATCCCCTCATGTGCTTAAAAAATGCGCAAACACAATATCAATGGCACTAAGTATCATATTTAAGGAGTCACTGGAGTCGGGGGAGATTCCAAGATGCTGGAAACAAGCAAATGTGATACCTATCTTCAAAAAGGGAAGGAGGGATACGGCTCTGAACTATAGACCAGTTTCCTTGACCAGCAGAGTTTGCAAAGTTATGGAGAAACTACTAAGGAAACATATCTCTCTTCACTTGGAATCCTTCAACTTTTTGTCAGTGAGGCAACATGGCTTCAGAGAAGGTAGATCAACAGTAACAAATTTATTAGAATTTTATGATGAGATAAGCCAAATCTTACAGGAAAGAGAGGGCTGGGCAGATTGCATATTCCTAGACTTCCAGAAAGCGTTTGACACTGTTCCACATGGGAGACTTATTAGGAAGCTGCACTCAATGGCTAAAATAGTTGGAAATGTTTTGGAATGGATAAAAACTTACTTAGAAGGAAGGGAACAGAGGGTTGGAGTAAGACACTCGGTGTCTGAATGGAGAAGAGTCAGTAGTGGAGTTCCACAGGGTTCAGTTTTAGGGCCACTTTTGTTCCTTGTATATGTAAATGACCTACCAGAGTCTGTAAATTCATTCATGAATATGTTTGCAGATGATGCAAAGATTGTGAAGAAAGTAAAAAACGAGAACAATGGTAGAGAACTTCAGGAGGATCTAAATAATCTGCCTGAGTGGTCAGAAAAGTGGCTAATGAAATTCAATACTTCAAAATGTAAGGTAATGAGAATGGGTACAAGTGCAAGAAGGCCCAAGCTTGACTACTCGGTGGCTGGAGTACAACTTCAAGAGACAGAAAATGAGAGAGACCTAGGAGTAAACATACTGGCAGATTTGTCTCCAGAAATACATATAAATGGCATAGTAAGGGCAGCATATGCATTCTTATCAAATGTAAGGGTAGCCTTCAGGCACATGGACAAGGAAATGTTCAGAAATATTTATGTAACCTATGTGAGGCCAAAACTCGAATATGCAGCCCCCTTTTGGAATCCGCACTTGAAAAAGCACATAGCTAAGCTTGAAAAAGTTCAAAGACATGCCACGAAACTGGTGCCAGAAATACGCAATCTCAGTTATGATGAGAGGCTGAGGGAATTAGACTTACCATCACTCGAAGCTAGAAGAGTAAGGGGGGATATGGTGACAGTCTTTAAATTCCTTCATGGTTATGATAGAGTGGATAGGGATCGATATTTCGATATGGCTGGCTCTAGAACTAGAGGTCATAGTTTGAAGCTTCGTAAGAAAACTTCTTTGCAGGATGTAAGGAAATACTTTTTCAGTGTAAGAGTAGTTGATAATTGGAATTCGCTAAGCGAGGAGGTAGTTAATGCTATCTCAATCCATAGTTTTAAGGACAGGTATGATAAGTATCACTAAGTCTAAAATGGAACCGATCAGGAGACGGGAAGATACGAGCTTTGGGCTCTTTCCCGTAAACACAATTAGGTAATCACAATTAGGTAATCACACATATTTATGTAACCTATGTGAGGCCAAAACTCGAATAGGCAGCCCCCTTTTGGAATCCGCACTTGAAAAAGCACATAGCTAAGCTTGAAAAAGTTCAAAGACATGCCACGAAACTGGTGCCAGAAATACGCAATCTCAGTTATGATGAGAGGCTGAGGGAATTAGACTTACCATCACTCGAAGCTAGAAGAGTGAGGGGGGATATGGTGACAGTCTTTAAATTCCTTCATGGTTATGATAGAGTGGATAGGGATCGATATTTTGATATGGCTGGCTCTAGAACTAGAGGTCATAGTTTGAAGCTTCATAAGAAAACTTCTTCGCAGGATGTAAGGAAATACTTTTTCAGTGTAAGAGTAGTTGATAATTGGAATTGGCTAAGCGAGGAGGTAGTTAATGCTATCTCAATCCATAGTTTTAAGGACAGGTATGATAAGTATCACTAAGTCTAAAATGGAACCGATCAGGAGACGGGAAGATACGAGCTTTGGGCTCTTTCCCGTAAACACAATTAGGTAATCAATTAGGTAATCACACACACACACACACACACACACACACACACATATATATATATATATATATATATATATATATATATATATATATATATATATATATATATATATATATATATATATATATATATATATATATATATATATATAACCAAATAAGCACATTACCATATGTGAAAAACATGAATCATTTTTACCGCGACCGGGACTTGAACCTGGGACTTATGATTACTAAGCCAAGGCGCTACCAACTACATCACAGAGGGTTAAAGGGAATCAAAGCTTACAGCTTATATCTGCTATACTTAGGAATGAACGCATTTTATCTGAATGACACTATGTTCATATTACAGATTCCCCAACCTCAATCCTGGTTTTGTTTTTGCATTTAATTCAACTCTCAATCTCATTTCGGACCAACAGTAACCAAATAAGCACATTACGATATGTGAAAATATGAATCATTTATACCCTGACTGAGACTTGAACCTGGGACTTATAATTACTAAGCCAAGGCGCTACCAACTACATCACAAAATGTTGAAGGGAAACAAACTTTACAGCTTATATCTGCTATACTAGGAATAAACACGTGGTCAATTAAACAAACAAGCAAATGAGATATTACGTAACCATTCGAACGACCTAGTAAATAAAGTTAGAAATATTCTAACTTTAAGTCCCCATTCAAACTGGGGTGGATTCAGTAATAAACAAATATAACTAAACAATCGAGTTCTTAAGTATTAATAAACAACTAAGTTGGGAAGTAATCGAGGACACGCAAGCAAGTAAATGAGAAAATAATCGAGAACATAAGCAAGCAAGTAAACAAGAAAGTATAAGAGGAAACTAGCAAGCAAATAACCCAGTTAAGTAAATAAAACCTACGCTTGTCGCCATCTCTTTTGACGATCACACTCCAACATAACCGTGGCGCCGGCGTGCCGACATAAAATCTGTTTGGCCATGATGTCAATTCCTTCCAAGAAGATTTCGTGTTAGTTCAAGCGAATGCAGAAGATTGATATTTTCTATTTTATATTTATCTTGATATATGTGTCTTAAATTATTATTATTATTATTATTATTATTATTATTATTATTATTATTATTTTTATTATTATTATTATTATTATTATTATTATTATTATTATTATTATTGTTATTATTATTATTATTATTATTATTATTATTATTATTATTATTATTATTATTATTATTATTATTATTATTATTATTGTTATTATTATTATTATTATTATTATTATTATTATTATTATTATTATTATTATTATTATTATTATTATAATTATTATTATTATTATTGTTTTTATTATTATCATTATTATTATTATTATTATTATAAAAAATACTACTACTACTACTACTACTACTACTACTACTACTACTACTACTACTACTACTACTAATAATAATAATAATAATAATAATAATAATAATAATAATAATAATAATAATAATAATAATAATAATAATAATAATAATAATAAAACCTAGCTATATTAAGGCATCAGAACATAAAATAAAATTTTCTACACCTTATGAAAGAAATGAGCTAATTTCCCAGCCATTCCTCCACCTACGAGAGAGAGAGAGAGAGAGAGAGAGAGAGAGAGAGAGAGAGAGAGAGAGAGAGAGAGAGAGAGAGAGAGAGAGAGAGAGAGAGAGAGGTTGTCTATTACCCAGTCATCCAATGAGTAATGCTTTTCATTTTCGGTGGTTGTGAGAGATACCACCACATCCCAAGCTTTTAAAAGGTTAAAGTCGTAAAAACAAGTGAGTTGATGCTTCCGGTAAGAACAGGAGTGACATTACTTAAAATGTAAATAAATATTGGAACATGTTTTTATTATTATTATTATTATTATTATTATTATTATTATTATTATTATTATTATTATTATTATTATTATTATTATTATTATCATTATTATTATTATTATTATTATTATTATTATTATTTTTATTATTATTATTATTATTATTATTATTATTATTATTATTATTATTATTATTATTATTATTAAAAATAATGATAATGAAATAATAAAATCAATAATAATAATTATGATATAGCAATAATAATGATAATAATAATAATAATAATAATAATAATAATAATAATAATAATAATAATAATAATAATAGTAATAATAATAACAATAATAATAATAATAATAATATGAATAATAATAATAATAATAATAATAATAATAATATGAATACACTGATAATTTAAAAAAAATGAAGGAATTAGACATATTCATCAGTTAAAAGAATATTATATAATGGTGCACTAAATACAAAAATATAATAATTCGATTTATAAATTAATAGACGCAAAAATGAAAACAAATGTAAAATAGAAAATATCCATCTTCTGCACTCGCTTGAACTAACATGAAATCTTCTTGGAAGGAATTGACATCATTGCCAAACAGATTTTACGACGGCTCGCTGGCGCCACGGTTATGTTAGGGAGTGATCGTCAAAATTGATGGCGACAAGCGTAGGTTTTATTTACTTAACTCACTTACTTGCTTGCTAGTTTTCTCTTTTATTTTCTTGTTTTCTTGCTTGCTTATGTCCTTGATTATTTTCTCATTTACTTGCTTGCGTGTCCTCGATTACTTCCAAACTTATTTGTTTATTATTACTTATGAACTCGTTTGTTTAGTTATATTTGTTTGAAACAAGTCAACTATTGCTTTCAAAGGGACTCTTTCCACAACACAGTAGTAAACACATCATTAAAAGGCAAGTATAAAAAGAAATAATTTCATATATAATAACTTTTAGCGCAAGTGTCTTTAATACCTCATTAAATGGAGAACTTGACAAATCTTTCAATCTCAAACTTCGGTTGTAAAATCAATAGAGTTTGACAAAACACACGACCTAGGAGACCTACATCGAATGATAGAAAGTCTTGCAGATAAGGTGAGAATTTTGGAAGCAGATGCTGAAGAGGTGAATGCCTTACAATTCAAAGTGAGATTGCTAGAATAAGACATTGTCCTACTTAAAAGAAATAATTCTATGTTGAAACTGCTAATAGAAACATCTCCACCTCTCAATTCAGTGCTGTCACCTAACAACGATGAAGTCCCTTCTATCAACAACCCTCAGGTTTTGCAAACTAGGTTTTCTGTCTCTACTCACAATTCCTTCAGTGCACTGAAAGACGAATGTGACAGTGGTAGTGAAGAAGAGGTAGATCCAGATAAAAGTGATAGTCAACCAGACAGCCTGGATACACCATCTAGCATAAATAATCAAATCAGTAATAGGTTACAAAATAGTGAAGAAACAACAGCGTCCTTCCCCACTACTTCTAACAACACAACAACAGGCACTAACCAGAACAAGATCCTTTCCAGCACAAATAACCAACCTGGTAAAGGGTTGCAAAACAGCGAAAAGGATATAGAGCCCTTCACTACTCCTAGCAACACAACAAACTATCACTAACCAGGACAACAAAATTACATCATTCAACACAAATAACCAACCCAGCAATAGGTTGCAAAACAGTGAAGGAAACAGAAAAGACAAAATAGAAGCAGTCTCTAATCTAAACATTCCATCAAAGTCTTCTCCCCCCCAGCCACAGTTTCCCAATAATGTAAGTGCAAGGGTTACAGCTCAAATATATATTCGCATTCCTGGCAACCCCTTTGAGAGAGAGATGCGTAATATATTGACAAATCAAGGCATTCCATATGAAGAGTTCTTGATTAAGGAGCTTTCTCGCAAACCAAATAGGGCCTCCTTCGCAATAACAATATCTAAAGGATTTGAATACATGGCTTACAAACTGAATCAATGGCCTACAGGCACAATTGTCCAGCCATTTCGCAGGGGCAAACAGTGGACTCAACCTGGGTTATCTACAAAATATCTCAAACTACAGTCATACCAAAATAAACAGCAAAGAGCTTATGAAAAGATCCCCTATCCGTGAGACTACAGAAAGAGACACAATACAAACCTCTCTCATCGCCGTGCACGTACAAGAGACTTCTCCTGGAGAGATGGCTCTTACAACCCTAGACACTCACCTAGACATACAAACTTTGGGAAGGCCAGATCATACCATGGCACATGCTCAAATCAGCGTTACCAATCCAACGGCAGGTACAGACACCAGGATCCATGGGCTATCCCCAGAACACACTATGATGATGAATTCCCAACAGAATCACACAGTCGAAACAAATCATGGACAAACCCAAGAACAAACTGCAATTATGACTACGGATACCACCCTAATGAAATATGGTAAGAATGTAACATTGGTACATGTGAACACTCAGTCCCTTCTTGCTCATTTTGATGAAATAATAATGCTAACAAAAGACTACAATATAGATATCCTCTGTGTAAGTGAAACTTTGCTTCCTACTACAACTGAATATAAATATGTGAATATCCCAGAGATTAAAATATTTCGCAATGACCATGGCCGAGGGGGTGGGGTTTGTATTTATGTTAGAAATTATCTTAGTGCATCAGAAATAACCACAGGTCTAGAAAAAACTGAAGAGCTTAAAGATATATGGATCACTGTGCAGTATCAGAAACTTCCATCTTTCATTTTAGGGTGTGCATACCGTCACCCAAAAGCACCTTCCAGATCATTCAATCATCTGCTAGAAACATTCAGAAATATCTATGTGTGCCCGAAACCTGTATACACAATTGCTGACTTTAATGATGACTTGCTCTCAGCAGATAGCAAAATGAAAAGGGTGATCAACATTGTGAAGTTAACACAAATAGTGACAAAACCGACCCGCATTACCCCTAATTCTAGGACTCTAATAGATTTGATATTAACAAAGAAACTGGAAAGTATACCCTATTGGGACGTAGTTCCCTGCCCAATTGCAGACCACAAACTCAACATTGCTATGCTTAACGCAAACAAGCCCAAAAGCAAGCCTCTCTTCAATACCTTCCGGTGTCTAACAAATTACTCCCCTGAAATTTTTTGTGAAGCATTAATCACAAACACAATTGTACTTAATAGTATGATAAACACAGATAGTGTCGATTTGCAGGTCTAACAAAAGTCTTCCGTGAATGCTTAAATAGATGTGCACCCATTGTAACAAGAAAAATAAGCCCCCCTTCAGCCCTTTGGCTAACTAATGACATCAAAGAGACAATGCAAATCAGAAATCAAATTCAAAAAGAGCTAAAAATGAATAGATATGATATGACTCTCCGTGAATGATATAGAGTAGAAAAGAAACGTGTCAGATCTCTCATCAATATGAGTAAAGAAGAGTTTTACAAAAAAACAATTTAAAGACTCTAGACATGATACAGCGGCAACATGGAAAGTGATAAGAAGCATGATATCAACTGGAAAGACTACATCAGAAAGTTATGAAAATATTATGGAGTTGAAAGGCAAAGCGGAAAACTTTAATAACTATTATGCTAACGTTGGCAAAAATACATATGAGAAAACACAAGAAAACATGAACTCAGTGAACATGAATAATTATTAAATGTCAATTCTTCCAATGTAAGCACAAGAGAGTACTTCAAGATAAATCCTGTCGATTGGGCTACCCAAATTCTTACCATAAAGAGCCTAAGAAACTCTGGCACTTATGGTTCAGATGATATACCATTTCAATTCATCAAAAATGCTCTACCCCTGATTGTATCCTATATTCTAGCTATTATGAACACTTCCATTGTTACTAAAAGGTTTCCTGACTCTTGGACAAAATCACATGTAGTACTAATGCATAAAAAAAGGGGACAGAGAAGATATAACAAACTATCGTCCCATTTCCCTGCTACCCATTTTCTATAAAATATTAGAGAAAACTGTTGCATGCCAACTTATGTCATATTTAGAGTCAAATAGACTTTTAGCTGTTAACCAACATGGTTGCAAACCGAAACTCTAGACAGAAACTGCACTGCTCAAAGTTACGAATAGTATCTATAATAATATAGATAAGAAAAAAATCTCTCTGCTTGTATTATTAGACTTATCAAAAGCCTTTGACAGTGTAAACCATGAAATTCTTATAAGTATATGTACTAACCTAAATACTGATCCGAGCTGGTTTAGAGAGTATCTGTCTAATCGCAAACAGTCTATTTGTCTCTACAACATTATCTCTATGCCAAAAAATGCATTATTTGGTGTTCCAAAGAGATCAGTATTTGGTCCTATCCTCTTCTCCATTTACATAAATAACTATTTTCGTTCATTTCTTACTGTCTAGAGTTACAATATGGAGATGACACTCAACTACTCCTTAGTGGTGATATCAATAATCTCCCTGAGCTAACCTTAAGAGCAGAAAACACTCTGTCAAAAGTTAAAACCTATTCTCAAGAAATTGGGCTGTTAATTAATGAAAGTAAAACACAATGCATGTTTATTGGCTCAAGGTTCCATATATCACAAATTCCAGAAAACACAACAATTAATTCTTGCGGCAATATCATTACTCCTAGCAATACAGTCAAAACTTAGGAATTCACTTTGATAACTACATGTTGTTTGATTCCCATATAGATAAAGTATGCAAAAAGGTTACAGGAACATTAATGTACTTATCACGTATAAAAGACATTTTGAGACTACCACTCGAATAATTGTTGTTGAATCTCTAGCCCTAAGTCACATTAATTACTGCACAATTGTTTGGGGAGCTACCACTAAGACTCAGATAAACAGAATACAGAAGCTTATTAATTTTGCAGCTTGAGTTGCCCTAGGAGGAATAAGAATATATGACCACACCACACCAGCTCTCAATAAACTTGGGTGGCTGTGGGCAGAAAACAAGGTCGCTTATGCTAATTATGTCTTAGTGTACAAAATGTTGAACCATCATTATCTTAGCTGGCTATTTGATTTCAAAACAGTCAGGGATTTAAGGGGAACAAACACAAGACAGAGTAGTGAGCTCTTTATTCAGAGAACAAACACAGAAGCAGGTTCAGAGATGATCATTAGTAAAGGGCCAACAATCTGGAACAGTATTCCAGAGCATCTTAAAAATTAATCCTCCTTCACAGCTTTCAAAGGCAAACTATATGGTTTTCTTTTGGACAAATAGTTGCTGCTCATACATTAACTAAACTTAATGATTTAATGCAATTTCCCTTGACACTAACCTCTGTATATGTAAATTGATATCGCCTTCTCTGTTCTCTAAGTTAAGGACTAATTATTCTCATTGTAAGGAATACAAATATGGTGATGATGCCGATAATGACGATCCTGCATCGAGTGATATTATCAATACTTTATTATTAACATTATTGTTAAAATTTTTATTACAGAATTATTATATTCTACGAAAGCTACATTTAATTTAACTGTGTGTATTACCCTCTTACTTATAAGTTCAATCACATATCTGCTTATAAGTTACTCTTATATTGTATGAGATTAACCATTGTACAAAAATGGGAATAAATGTTTGTTTGTTTGTTTTGTTATTACTGAGTCCACCCCAATTTGAATGGGGACTAATTGCTACATGTCCCATTAGAATAAATCTAACCTCATTCACTACATCGTTCGAATGGTTACGTCATTTCTCATTTCCTTGTTTATTTAATTGACTACTTGGCATTATCGTTTTATCTATATATGTATCTCTCTATCTATTTATCTATCCATTTTAGTCACATATTAATATATATTCTCTTCTTTATATATTCGTATATATTTTCATATATATATATATATATATATATATATATATATATATATATATATATATATATATATATATATATATATATATATATATATATATATATATATATGTGTGTATATAATAGTATAATCTTTTAGTCTGCTGAGTTGACTTGAGCTATCTATGAAAGACAGACACAGATTCCTCAGTCCTATCCCTAGGAGATGCTGGTGAAGTACTTAAACTTGTCTCAGAGAGAATAAGAACCGAAAACTGAATGGATTATTTACTTGACCAACTATGCTGACAGGGGTTACCTATCAAATAAAGAACGACATTACCCTCTCCTTCTTAATATCAAGAAGTTCTGGGGAAGTGATGTTATACGAAGCATTTACAGAGTATATTTCGGGATCTCTTACGCGTTCTCAAATATCTATACGTTCGTAACATTTTACTGCACTTAGCGGAAATACTAAGTGTGTGTGTGTGTGTGTGTGTGTGTGTGTGTGTGTGTGTGTGTGTGTGTGTGTGTGTGTGTGTGTGTGTGTGTGTGTGTGTGTGCTAGCGAGCGGCTTGCAGAAGGGGGAGTGTCTGTCTCTCTCGTTCACTTTGCCGGATCCAGCGATACCATAAACATCACATTTTCGTTGCTTCATTCGACAACGTCTATTTTACTCCAAGTATGTTACTAATATTTATTAATTCTTCTTTACTTATTTATCTATTTATTTACCTGTTTATTTACCTGTTTGTCTGTTTACTTATATTCTTATTAAATTTGTAATGAGAGCGTGTTTTAATCACTTTGCCGGCACAACTACTTCCTAATATGCGAACTTGAAATAAACAGATTTTTTTTCCTCGTGAATGTACATTTCCAATTTGTGTATTAGTAATTGGTAGTTTTCCATAATCAAAGTTAGTTATTATACTCATGGCATTTGATTTACAAGTTCATTTTACTTGAAATCTTCTCATAACTGAGAACTAAACCTCTGTCAAGATTAATCATATATTTCAGGATGATTTTCAACATTTCTCTTACATATTTAGATTTCTCTGGTTTTCAATGATAACAGCGATAATAATGGAATACATTAATTGTATAGCGAGTGAAATATCAAAAGTATCCATAAATCGATCACTGCGAATATATCATACATAACACCACGGACCACGAATAATTGTTAGAAGTTTCATGAAAATCGGTTGGTGACTTAAAGTAGCCTTTTACCACTCATGTGTCACAACCTCTTCCAGTTGGAGCTGGGAGATTAAGGCTAGATACCCTTCCTAACGCCCCGAGGCGGAATCAAACGAGTGTTAGTCAGGTTTGCCAATTCCCGACTCGCGCACCCAACCACTGAAGTACCGCAACCTCTGGTAACTTAAAGAGAAAAACAGCCTAAATCCAGACAAGCCGACATAAACGGGTGGTCACGGACTGAGGTTAGTAAGGGCATACACTCAGGGTAACGATTACATCTGCCAAAACAAGTCTTGCGTAAGAAGGCAACCGTCCTAGCCCTTATTTGAAACGGGAGTTCGTGACGTAAACCCGAAACAAACAAACAAACATTCAGGTTATGGAAAATCTCTCCCTCATCAACTTACTTTCTTTAATCACTTTAGAACTAAAAAAAAAATACTTTTTCTTTTGGCAATTTAGGCCTAAAACAGCTTTATATAATAATCAAAGTGGCAACACCTTATGAGCAAAGATAAGGAACACCACAAAGTTATTATTTATTTACATCATACATAAATGTTACTAACGGTCCGCGTTGGGATGGAACCCTAGTGAGTTGCTAAGCGAATAATGGGTGCTTGATATCACTGTAGGGCGATAAGAAAGGCATCTAGCCCAATATCCCCATTACAGCTCCATCAAGTTTATTTCCACCCCATTTATATGGGGGATAATTGTGATATATAATATGGCGCACTGGTAAATATATACACATATAGAAGTTAACAATGTATATGTAAGTACAATTCAGTATATGAGTTAAGGTGGGTTTACACGGTCAAACGGTTCGTCGAACGCGGTTCGACAGACAAGTGTTGGAAGTGATGTTCGAGCGTGTGAACGGGGTATTTGGTTGTCGAACACGTTCCGTGTTCGACAACCAAATACCCCGTTCACACGTTCGAACATCACTTCCAACACTTGTCTGTCGAACCGCGTTCGACGAACCGTTTGACCGTGTAAACCCCCCTTTATAGATAATTCGTTATCTGAAGTGCATTCAGTGACTTATAATCAATTATTGGCTCTGCATATTCTGATAAGACGCAAGAGACAATGGAATATGACTAAATAACCCAAGTATGTGACTCATAAGTCATGAGTGAAATATATATAAAATAATGACACATGAATAATTTTCTGGGAATTTGACATTTCTATACGATTTGTTATTCTAAGATGATTCTGAACTTGGCCACACCTTTTCTCAGTATCGATAGAGAAAGAGTCATCCCAGCCTTCTGTCACTTTCTGTACATAAGAGAATATCATTTCCTAAATACATAAAGCTAGATATTTCATAATAATAATAATAATAATGATATTAATAATAATAATAACGATGATGATGTTACTTCTACTACTACTACTATCACTGTTACTGCTGCTGCTACTACCACTACTACTACTATAATAATAATAATAATAATAATGATAATAATAATAATAATAATAATAATAATAATAATAATAATAATAATAATAATAATAATAATAATAATAATAATAATAATAATAATAATAATAATTCTACTACTACTATTACTGCTACTGCTGCTGCTACTGCTACTACTACTACAAGAATAATAATAATAATAATAATAATAATAATAATAATAATAATAATAATAATAATAATAATAATAATAATAATAATAATAATAATAATAATAAAGAAAATTCGGAGAGAAAAAGAATAATAATAAATAAAATATGGGCATAATACTCTAAGCAAAACAAGCAGAGGCCTAAAGCATCGAAACTAGTAAAGAAAGAACCTAGAAGGATACATTATCGCACAATATCCTTTAAATTGAACATATAAATAGTTTTAGAAATTATCGGGAGTTTATCTATATTCATGAAATAGAACTTAATTACGCTACAGATTTTATGAGTGTGACATCGGCCTGGGTAACTAGAAAACGTGAGACGAGAAATCAGAAGCCTAAGGACAAAGCAGAAAAAATTATAAGTAATAAGAAAAGGTCTGGGTGACAGAATAGTCAAAGAAATGATGACCTTGAAATATGGCAGGATCTGGCCCTGAGATGACGATCGATCAACTTTTTGAAGGAAGAAAGATCACAAGAGTTAGGGAAGACAGAAGAAGTAAAAGGGTTGCAGAATCTGGAAGTGAGAGGAGAGAAGCAGTCATGGCACCGATCAAAACGCGAGCTACAAGGTTCCACACAGAAATTGTGTGAAGAGGCCGCTTGCCGTGATTTATGGGGCCTCGCCAGAGGGGGAGAGAGGTAACTCACAAACTCATTAGAGCAGAGATGGAAATAGTTTTTGATAATTATGTTAGATATAGTAAAGAAAATATAGTAGTAGTAGTAGTAGTAGTAGTAGTAGTAGTAGTAGTAGTAGTAGTAGTAGTAGTAGTAGTAATTGAAAGATAAGAATTAAAAATTCTTAACTAGTGATAATAATCATCACATTAATAATAATAACAATAATAATAATAATAATAATAATAATAATAATAATAATAATAATAATAATAATAATAATAAAAAATAATTTAGTAGTTGATAAATTCTGATTAATGTGGACTGAACTGAAATATCCCCAACATTTTACCATGTGATGCTAAGAATTACCTAATACTAATGCAATGTCTGCAGTCCCCCCTTGAAAGAGTTGGCCGAGTCAGTGAACACATAATCATCAAACACTAATTCACGCTAATTACCTCCTCTAAGCTCCTTGTCAATAGAGGATTAACACAAACACCCCAACCATAGTTTTTGGGTCACTCACATGGAAAGAGGGTAAGCGTTTTCTGCCGTGTTGCTAAAAGCCAGAGCTGGATTAACCCCACCGCTTTAGCTCATAGCAACCTCCTTCCACATCCCATTCATCCCAGTTCACAGCATTTAGCTAGTCCGGTATCCAATTGTTCCCGTCAAAAATTTACAGCTATACATGCTAAAATTAAAAGAAAGAAAAAAAAAACAGTAGACAAGGCTCAGGGAAAAAATAATTAGTCTTCTTCTTCTTCTTCTTCTTCTTCTTCTTCTTCTTATTATTATTATTATTATTATTATTATTATTATTATTATTATTATTATTATTATTAGTAGTAGTAGTAGTAGTAGTAGTAGTAGTAGTAGTAGTAGTAGTAGTAGTAGTAGTAGTAATTCTCTTTTGAGGGTACTTGCAGTTTAGATATATACATGCCTATTCTCTAGTCTGGGCCCAAGTTCAACATAACTAAGTGAAAATATTCTACATTTTCTCCACGGAAGGAGGTAAGGATCGAACTCGGGTCGTTCGGTATAATACACCTATCATTCATAGGTAAAACTATCAATAATTAACATATTAACAGATGAACTATATATGCAATTATACATAAACACACAACACGCACATAGACACACACAGACACATACTGCATGTTACTTGCTTTTATTGTGAATCATACTAAAAATACTCTGTGTCCACATATCATTTCCATATTCTTAAACTGCCCCTAGTAGGCCGAAGTGCAATCTGCAATTTTGCAGGTTATGCCAACTTAACTTTGTACACCTAGTTCTCTGTATACATTAGGAGAAAAAATAAGCCGGTGGTGGAAAAGAGTGCATAATATGAGCTGTTTGAAAAAAGAAAAAAGCTGAAGATCATCCGGAAGTCAGCTTCCTTCTTCTTCTTCTTCTTCTTCTTCTTCTTCTTCTTCTTCTTCTTCTTCTTCTTCTTCCTTTCCGGTAGTTGAGAAGTGACGGAGCGTGAAAGCGACCAAAAAAAAAAAAAAATGAAAGTATAAAATCGGAAAGATATTGCATATCAGGGGTTTTAGATTCTCTCACGTCCATGGATATATTTCCGAGCCATAAAGCATAATCTAAGAAGCAATGTTAGCGGAGTAGCGTATTGCATATTCCATTCACAAATTATTATTATTATTATTATTATTATTATTATTATTATTATTATTATTATTATTAATAATAATAATAATAATAATAATAATAATAATAATAATAATAACAATAATAATAATAATAATAATATTACAACCACTACTACTACTACTACTACTACTACTACTACTACTACTACTACTACTACTATTATTATTATTATTATTATTATTAGTAGTAGTAGTAGTAGTAGTAGTAGCAGCAGTAGTAGTAGTAGTATTAAAATAATAATAATAATGATAATAATAATAATAATAATAATAATAATAATAATAATAATAATAATAATAATAATAATAATAATAATAATAATAATAATAATAACTGTAACTTTATTGCCGGGGAAAGACCGCAATAAACTTATAATGGTCATTATTTAATCTTAAAAAAAAAAAAAAGACTTGCTTTTGTTTATGGGACTTCGTTTCACTTATGGACTTTAGTTTCCCCTTTCTAAGAGATTTACGACATGAAATGGTGTTGGGCAAGTTTTCAAGTTTATCACTGACATTGTCATTCAAAACTGGATATTGTTTTCTTTGGGACTAAATGGTTGAAACTTTGTATTTATAGAAGTAATGATTTAATAAAGAAACCGTCATGTATACTTAGCGGATGTAGAGCGAGAGAGAGAGAGAGAGAGAGAGAGAGAGAGAGAGAGAGAGAGAGAGAGAGAGAGAGAGAGAGAGAGAGAGAGAGAGAGAATAAAATTGTCCTGAAGTTTGCGTGACAACCATTCAATGATCCTGGAATGTTTTCAAGACTAGATTTCGTACGCTAGGTATAATATCCAGTCATCAGATGCAAATATCACAATAATTTTCCCTTTACAGAAGAATTCTTTCGCAGGAAGTGAGACAGTGAGCTTCCGCGCAATGTATTGCGTTTGTTCTGAATGTAATATCCGGTTTGGAAACCCAAATACACTCTATATCTATGTACAAGAGCCATGTACACTCTTATAAGGTGATGGCTGAGTCAAAGCAAAATACCTTGACTCTTTTGGGGGGACAAAATCCAAAGGAGGGGAGTCGGTCAATGATAATAATTATTCAGGCTATATATGACTGCCGTTTCTTGTCTGTTGAACAGACACTTGCTTTGGCAAACTGTATATGATATACTATTTTTCATATTTAATTTCTTGTTACTTATCTTTAAAGACATCCTCTTCAAATATCTCATTTTGTTTATCTGAAAGTTGCCGAATAAACAAATAATATCAGAAACAAAAGGAATATGCAAACGTGAGTTCGCGATATGCCCTAAAGAATATGGCTGTAGAGTTGCAGTTTTTTTTTTTTATGATTGACACTAGGACGGGTCAAAAAAATAATAAAATAAAACAGCCAACATCGGACCAGGACACAAAAAAACATATAAATTGAAGAGAAACAGAGATGGGGAGTACTGTGACTTCTCAGATGTGAGAGGATAATGATGTGTCATGAATATCCAAGAATATTCGGTGTTGATGTAGGCACAGAAAAAGAACCGTATCTGAAGGAAGACTTTACATCGACCGTGTTTGATAAATCCAGATATGGCATATCTGTATGAACCATAACCGGTAATGAAGTCACAGGAAAAAAATCACAGGTTAGGTTTGGTTAGGTTAGGTTAGACTTTTTCCAGTGACTAACCCGCGACTTTTTATCTGTGATTTTTTTTTTATATTTACCTGGGTTAGTATGAACAGGGCCAATGCCAATATGTTATTGGCCATAATGAATCTGTTAGGAACAGGAAAAGGTAGACGGAAAAGCAAAAACTATTCAGAAGCACACTAGACACCGCAGTAGAGTCCAGCTACGACATTTTAAAAATGGGTTCTAAACAAAGAAATCCAGTCCATCAGCCCTGAAATTAATCTATATTGAAGTGAGAGAACATGGCCTAAACAAATATATGAAAGACTATTCAAGCTGCTGCATAACAGAATATAAATAACAATGCAAGAACTGTACTTAAACGATGAACTATTGGATAATCTTTCGTTATATTGCTAATATATATATATATATATATATATATATATATATATATATATATATATATATATATATATATATATATAATATATATATATATATATATATCACTCTCAAGTCTATGAATATTACTGTATACTACAGTATAACTACGTGTGAAGAATGGCCTAAGCTTGCTTACACATATGACTTCATGTTTTGTATTGGAAGATTTAGGAAAGGAGAACGATAAAGAATAACACATAAGTCAGACTAAAATAAAATAAAAAAGTAGGGCAAGAAACAATCTTTATATTCCTAAAATTTCCAGGTCTTTACCTTCCTCTAGGCCAACATGGCCTATGCCAAAATATGCTAAAATGTTATATTCCATTCCCAGATATAGATAATTGTCATGATAAAAGAGCACAAAGTAAATTACACATTATGGCATCAATATATACAAGGTAATTTAAAAAAAAATTGCTGTTATATCCGTTAGTTATGCTGTTTTAAGCGGTTTTAACGACGGGGTAAGAACATGATCAATTCTTGAAGAAGAAGAAGAAGAAGAAGAAGAAGAAGAAGAAGAAGAAGAAGAAGAAGAAGAAGAAGAAGAAGAAGAAGGAGAAGAAGAAGAAGAAGAAGAGGGAGGAGGAGGAGGAGGGGGGGGAGGAGGAGGAGGAGGAGTAGGAAAATAACCAAAGAAGGCTTGGAAGGAGCTAGTCTGAAATCCATTTAGGAGTAAGTATGATTTTCCTTCTCAAAGTTAAATATGGAAGAAATGACTTGATCCATATTGAAAGTTGATATAAAAAGTAAATTAAAAAAAAATTTACTTTTTAAGGGATAATTATTTTTGCTTATATTCCGAGATGCAACTATTTAACAATCTTGGCAAACTATTCTCTATACATCAATGCAAAGGAATGTATTATTAACACATGGCGCATATTAATATATATTTTCTTTCTAAAAAAAAAAAAGCAAAAAAATGCTAATATATGTAGCATGAATAGTGTGCTTATTGGTTGTTATAAGTAATATATACACTGCATAATTATCCAGATCTTGTAAAGATAACTAACTCCCAGAACATCAGGTAAAGGTTTAATAACCCAGTAAATTGGGTTGGGTTAAGTTAGATTAGTTTAAGTTAGAATATTTGAATTGTAAATACGAATTAGCGTAGAACACCCTAGGGGTTACTCAACTTTACAAGATCTACTTATTCTTCAAGTAAATAACAAATACTAAATTTCACGGGGGAGATAAAAAAAAAATAGAACAAGTAAATTTAAAAAAAAAATAAGTTATTATATTCTGCCTCAATTTCAACAACGTGGATAGGTTATATTACGATCACTTGCAGAATCTATTGTTAATATAAATAAAAAGAAACGAAAACAATATATAAAGAAAAAAAAAAACATTAAAAAAAATGTCTGTGTCTGCTTCCTCTTCCAAGCTATGTCCTATTCCTGACCTTCATGGACTGTGCTTCCAACAAGTTATTTTTCTGTCTCCTCTTCTTCTTCTTCTTCTTCTTCTTCTTCTTCTTCTTCTTCTTCTTCTTCTTCTTCTTCTTCTTCTCTCAGAGCAGTAATTTGAAGCTCAACGCCGATACGTCAGTTGTCAATATTTAATGTTCCTGAACAAGCTGCGCTTTATTACAGGTAATAATGCTCTCTCTCTCTCTCTCTCTCTCTCTCTCTCTCTCTCTCTCTCTCTCTCTCTCTCTCTCTCTCTCTCTCTCTCTCTCTCTCTCTCTCTCTCTCTCTCTCTCTCTCTCTCTCTCTCAATTAGATTAATTACATGTATGTCTGAAAGAAGAGGAAACTCCCTGTTACGGATTTGTTAAGGAGGAGGTACAAATTGGGTTAATCATCATCAGGTTTAATGGAAGAAGAAGAAGAAGAAGAGGAAGAAGAAGAAGAAGAAGAAGAAAAACAAGTATTTGTCACTTTTAAAACTAATTATTGCTGGGTTTTTTATCTACTAATCAGTTCTTAATTATATTTACTGTACATTGTCCTTTCAATCTCTACGGTTCAAATGGAAGTTAAAACAATTAATCAAGTTGTCAATACATGCATCAACCAATCAATAAGGCACTAAGGCAGTCAATTACACTAAGGATCAAACAAGCAATCTATCATATAAACAACTTAGAAACTGACATTTTTTGTAAGGTTACACATGGGTGAGTTTTGATGATGGGTTGATAGTATTCTCTCTCTCTCTCTCTCTCTCTCTCTCTCTCTCTCTCTCTCTCTCTCTCTCTCTCTGTACACCTCCCTGTACACTATGTTCTATTCTTGGTTGTGTATCCATTTGAAGCATAATTTGTATGAATTCATGTAATGTCTGACGCCTTGGCGCAATAAATTAATAAAATAAAAATAATCTCTCTCTCTCTCTCTCTCTCTCTCTCTCTCTCTCTCTCTCTCTCTCTCTCTCTCTCTCTCTCTCTCTCTCTCTCTCAAGATAATTTGCTATTATAGTCTAAAGCTACAGGGCAACCGCATAGTTAATGATCAGTAAATGTTGTCCTTCCAATGGTCCATATTATTTACGACCATTTTTCTCACTAAATATACATTAGAACCATATATGGCAATATGTGAATATTCATGTATTAAAATATTTTCCAGTTTATTCATCATACTTGAAGGTCTATGTATATGCTAACAATATTTGTTTACTTATCTATGTATATTTATTTGTTTATTTATTTATTTATATAATTATCTATGCCTTTTCTTATATTGTCCTATTGTTCCTTTGCATCACGTTTGACCTCTGACCTGGTAACCTTGAGTTGTGTGACCCTGGAAGAAGGGAGGAGAAATAGAGGGAGAGAAGAAAGAAGGGGGACTGAGGGAAGATGGATGAGGGAGGAGGAGGAGGAGGTAGTAATAAAGATGGCAGGGAAGGATATAAAAAGAATACTTGTGAGATCATATCATAAGAAACTCTGCTTATTACATAAAGCTTGTTATCACGTACAGTAGAATGCATGTCTTTTTATAATATGCATCTTGGCTGAAATTTCTCTGCACTGTGTGTGTGTGTGTGTGTGTATATATATATATATATATATATATATATATATATATATATATATATATATATATATATATATATATATATATATATATATATATATATATATATATATATATATATATATATATATATATATATATATATATATATATATATATATATATATATATATATATATATATATATATATATATATTATATATATATATATATATATATATATATATATATATATATATATATATATATATATATATATATATATATATATATATATATATATATATATATATATATATATATATATATATATAGAGAGAGAGAGAGAGAGAGAGAGGAGAGAGAGAGAGAGAGAGAGAGAGAGAGAGAGAGAGAGAGAGAGAGAGAGAGAGAGAGAGAGAAAAAATAAAATAGAAAGTTACTGATTAAAATAGTTATTATTAACACACCGGTAATTTCATTTGAAGAAATAAAAATAATAATAATAATAATAATAATAATAATAATAATAATAATAATAATAATAATAATAATAATAATAATATTAATAATAATAATAATAATAATAATAATAATAATAATAAAAATAATAATAATAATAATAATAAAAATAATAATAATAATAATAATAATAATAATAATAATAATAATAATAATAATAATAATAATAATAATAATAATAATAATAATGATAATAATAATAATAGTAGTAGTAGTAGTAGTAGTAGTAGTAGTAGTAGTAGTAGTAGTAGTAGTAGTAGTAGTAGTATCTCCTAATATGACTCCCCTATTAATGACAAAATGATATACAGAACTAAATTATTACTCTGCGAATACCTAAAAATTCTGCTTAAGCTAAAACAGCATTAATAGGCGCCGGGTACATACTCGTTAAATGCATATTCCAAACGAGCATAAAATTAGAAGAAAAAAAAATACAATTTAAGCATTCCCAATTGCTTGTAAAATCCTCAGCAACTATATCATTTTAGTGCTAGATTCGAACCAGGGTCCTTTGACACAATAGTTTGAAGATCAGAATCACTCAGCTATTCTAGGTATACGCAGGTATGACACATTGGAGGCAAGCTCTCTTATCTCATCTAATTGCCAGTCCCAAGCCTGGTTCACTGGAAAATGTAGGTGTTAGGAAGGGCATCCGGCTGTAAAACTCTAAGACAAAATCAACATCTAGGTCCGATTTCATAAACAGTGTAAATCTAGGATACCATATAGTTAGTTAGCTGGACACACAAATGGATTTCACAAACGCATCTGACGGGGTTCTGTGTATGGCTAGGATCCCCCAACCTAGGATACCATATTGTTAGTTAGTTAGACACACACAAATGGATTTCATAAACGCATCTGACGCGGTTCTGTGTATGGCTAGGATCCCGTACGAGATCCTAGCCATACAGAGAACCGCGTCAGATGCGTTGATAAAATCCATTTGTGTGTCTAGCTAACTAGCAATATGGTATCCTAGGTTTACACTGTTTATGAAATCGGGCCTTAATCAAAATGACTCATGTTCGAGTCCTCACAGATGTGAATACCAAACAAGTCATAGTTATAAACTAGAAACGTCTGAAAAAAATAGACTATAAAAGATATTTCGCTTCCAATGCCCTGAGGAAAGGAGAGGTATCACAACAGAAGACATTAAGTAACAATAAATATATCTTTGATTAAATTATAAGTAGATTTATTTCTTAATTTGCTTTATATTAACCGTAAAAAAAATTCTATATGACGAGATAATCAAAGATAATTCGAATAGATAAGACATTAGAGAGGAGCTGATGATTAGAAAATAAAAATAAATGCAATTTTGATATTAATAAATATATAATAGAAATAAACGAAAAAATTAATATATATATATATATATATATATATATATATATATATATATATATATATATATATATATATATATATATGTATATATATATATATATATATATATATATATATATATATATATATATATATATATATATATAATATATATATATATATGTAAACTACAAAACATGCATAACTAAATGAATAATTAATAAATCTAAGGAACTCTACAAGTCAAAATTATGAAAATAAATAAGTGTATATTTGAATAACTAATGAATAACTGGAATAGAATATAAGTAAGAATAATACTAAAAACACGAATAAATCTAGAATAAAAATAAATGAAGTAAGAAGGATAGACAAATAAATCTTTTCCTCTAAAATTGTGACAAACTTATATTTGAAATTTAAAGGCATCTTGGCCGCTGGAGATGCATCCTGACTCAACGCTAGTACCGGTCCTAAGCCAGGATAAATGGAGATAATGGTATCACGATGAGCATATGGCAGACAGATTATAAGCCAAAACCAACCACTATCCTCTAAAATGGCTAGTGAGATACAGCGACTCCATGTGATTAGGGAAAATCTGCTGAGGAGAAAATATTACTATGCAATGCACAAAATGTACACATGGATACTCTGAGATAACAAAATAGAAGAGAATGTATAAAACATGTATATCCAGATACGCATACTCAAACATATGTATACCTACGTTCATATAGATACATATACACACAAATATAATGCAGATACACCATTGCATACACACACACACACACACACACAAACACACACACACGATAGGTATATAAAAGCTATAAGGCGTACTGTATATGTACAACACAGCTATTAGAGAGAGAGAGAGAGAGAGAGAGAGAGAGAGAGAGAGAGAGAGAGAGAGAGAGAGAGAGAGAGAGAGAGAGAGAGAGAGAGAGAGAGAATAAGTCAGCATTCAAAGCAATCGCAATACATGTACATCAAATTACTATTTTTAGATGTACATTTCTCTCTCTCTCTCTCTCTCTCTCTCTCTCTCTCTCTCTCTCTCTCTCTCTCTCTGAGTCAGTGAAATGCTTGGTTTCACTTGAACATTAAATGTCCACAGATGTACTCATACTTTTAGGTATTTTCAACGACAGACGCTATGCACATAAAATATGCCTTTTAAAAGATACGCAGTCAGTCATGACAACAGATTAAAAAAAAGAAAAACACACACACACACACACACACACACACACACACACACACACACACACATATATATATATATATATATATATATATATATATATATATATATATATATATATATATATATATATATATGTGTGTGTGTGTGTGTGTGTGTGTGTGTGTGTGTGTGTGTGTGTGTGTGTGTGTGTGTGTGTGTGTGTGTGTGTGTACACTCAAAATGAACACGGTGTTTTATGAAAGTGCACCCATTGGAAATTCATGATGTTCACAGGCATTTTTGCACTTGCACAAAAAGCATTTTGTATGTGTACAGAACAACATACATAAGTACATTCATACTCAAATTCTATGCAGAAATATGTACAAATATGGGGGGTGTCAATTTACAAAATCATATAGGGAATGTGTACAAGTCGATCCTTACACATATACGGAAACCAAAGGTATTAAACACATCCCATTATGAAATGTACACATCTACACTTATATGCGTATAGGATTTATCTAATTGAGTTGCTAATATATGCACTGATATATGTATGGATAGCTGGACGTACAAGAAGGCGATATGTTCAAACAAATAATCTGAACTGTGCAAAGGAGTACACAAGGTAAATGAGCATATTGAAAGTATACAAACAGTGGATTCCTATTTGCATACTTGGTTTATTGTATACATACACATGATACATACATACAGTACATTGCGAGACTGAATACACGTATATGTTGAACTAATAGTACATATGCAATGACTACATGCACATATTCAGACAATGTATTCACAAATGCTGAGCACATTTACATAGAACTTTAACGAATACATACTCTTATAGATTGACAACACACAATCATTGGTTTCATATACACAACAACAACAAAAAACAGAATACATATATACATAGGCTGAATGCATACATAAACACAAACAGAATATACATATGCAGGGTGAATTCTCAAATAAACATGTTTATTTGTCATGCAGGCAGGATTATATGCAATTATGCAGGCAGGATTATATGCAATTAGTACATATATTCTTGCTGACTTTTCTCAAATGCAGACTTATGCATATATATGATGACTGAATCTCTTATTTATATATACTGAATGTACGTCTACTAAGACTGAATTTAAAACACAGAGACTGAATGCAATTATGTTCAGTCTGGCTATGCACAGACACGCAGGATAATTATACATACAATATTGATGCGTATGCATGCTATTTAACTACATAAACTCAGAGAGTGAACACTAGATGAATGTGTACACAGAATGAACACATATTCAAGAAATACAGGCTGAAGGCAGATATATGAAAGATGAAGGTGTACGTAAGCAGACTGAAAACTCATTCTCACAGTAAGTATATATAACCATAAACTGAATGTACACTTACACTGACTGAATATATACTAACGTACACTTAAGGCCAATGCTGAATGTATACTTCCCAAGGCAGAGAATTCATATACACCGACCAAAAGAATGTATACAATATTGGGAAAATATATTTATACAAGCTGAAAACTCATAAATAAAATGTATACTCTAAACCTATTATTTTAAAGTTAGAAAACTCATTTTCACAACAATACAAGACAGATACACAAACTGAATGCATAATTTCACAAAATGAAAATTACTTTACACAAATATTAAGGCAAATGCTGAACATTCGTTTCCATGGAAAAAGAGTCATTTACACACGATGAAAACACTTACACAAAGGCTGAACGCAAAATTCCACTCACCCAAAATTAATTTACACAAACTAAAAGTATATTCCCACTTATAGGAAATTCATTTACGCAAGATGGAAAAGAAATATACAGTGAAAACACATTTACACAGACTGAAAACTCATTTACACACAGATTTACAAAGACTGACTCATTAACACAATTTAAAAACTCATTTACACAAACTTAAAATACATATACAAAATATTAACATGAAGGTATCATGATAAGAAGACAATAATACAAAGATTCATGTAAACTTTGAAAGGCATGAAAAGAAACAACAAATGTTCAAATTTTCACCCCCATCGGGCCTCATCAGGAAATTTATTGGTGAACTCTGAGAAAAATACACAAGATAAATACACAATTCTTACACAATAAATGTATACTCCCAAAGACAGAAACTGATCTACATAGACTAAAGGTACTTACTAAATTCATAATTCAATTAATTAAAAAATCTACACACAGGTTAAAAACACGCACATAGCCAGAAAAAAAAACTAAACAGACTGGAAAACTCATTTACAGATTGAATACAGATATGCACAAACTGTACAAAAAAAAAAAACATGCACTTACAAAGACTGAAAACACATACTGAAGGCAGATAATCTCAAACTACGCATAAATCATACACTGGAAGGATGCACATGGAAACAACCATGTATACTGGATTCCAGGAGTGTCTAGCAAGGATTTAGGAGTGAGTCATAGTCATGGACAGGATGATGGAGACGGGGGTTGAAGGGGGGTGATGTATCTCACCCAAGGTCACACCTAAAAAAAAATCACACGTTACCCCCGTAACCGACAGACCCCTCCCTCCCGTCTGCCTCACGTCTAAATTACTTTAAACTCTAAGAAACGAAGTAAAAAAGTAGGTGATTTTATATATATATATATATATATATATATATATATATATATATATATATATATATATATATATATATATATATATATATATATATATATAGTGAATGAAAATAAAAATAAGAGAATAGAGTATATGTATGTACCTGTAAAATACAAAACTACAAATGAGACTCACTCTCTCTCTCTCTCTCTCTCTCTCTCTCTCTCTCTCTCTCTCTCTCTCTCTCTATCTATCTATCTATCTATCTATCTATCTATCTATCTATATATCTGTATATGCGCATATATAGTGCATATGTTCACATAATAATAAATTTGTATTTATTACACAATTCACAAAAGTTGAGCTCTACGTATTTATTAAGATCATAGCAAATTATAAATAAAATTACACTCATACATACATACATATACCTTGGCTGTTTTCCCCTTAAATTGGGGGGTAGCCGACATCAAAAAAGGAAAACAGTTTGGGGAGAAGTTATACATACGTATATACATACATACATACATACATACATACATACATACACAGAGCGTATTATCTGGCATAAATTTAACTTTCCCCCTCAAAATAAAAAAAAAAGAGTAGGAAAACTTAACGTGCAAAGTGGATGACCACAATACTCAGCCACTTCCCACACACACACAAAAGATAAAAGAAGCAGCGTTGCTATGCCTTCAAAGGTCACACGTGATTACTTACCAACATTCCTCTCTCTCTCTCTCTCTCTCTCTCTCTCTCTCTCTCTCTCTCTCTCTCTCTCGGTCAGTGGTTGACTATCTGTCTCCTGCCTTGTGTCAACTTCCTAAACCAGCTCTCGAGCCACTTGAAAAGTTCCAGAATCGAGTCATGAGATTTATCTTGGGATGTTCTCTCTCTACCCGTATTGTGAGTATGCAGTTGGAGCTCAACTTACCCCCTCTTGTGGAGAGGATTTATGCCAATGTGTCCTATTTTACTGTTAAGTGTCTTCACTACCCCTTTCTTGCTCCGTACTTCTCTGCTGTCATGAGGACGTCCCTTGATCCAGACGCACCCAGGCTCCCACTTCGAGCAGGAGGTCATAACCTTATCAGGGTGGTGAGTGACATTCTCCGTGGCCTTGACATCGACCTGCCAGTGCAGGCGGCTGTCCCAGATTTACCACCCTGGCGTGTCCCCCTCCCCGCTGTCACATATACACCGACCTCGAAGGATGTCTATCCCCCCTTGCAGAGACAGTTAGCTCTGGAGACTATCGCTGATGTATCCACGTCTGTCCCTGCAGCACACCACGTCTATGTTGATGGTTCTGTGCAAGCAGATGGGAGGGCGGCATGTGCTGTGTTTTCCCCCACCATGGAGCCGCCTGTGCCGGCTGATTCATGGATTGGCCGTAGACTACCCACCTCGTCGAGCTCCACCTACTGTGAACTGAATGCCATCTTGGATGCCGTGACTCTCCTTGTTCGACGACGAGTGAATGGGGTAATAATTTGTGACTCCCAATCGGCCCTACAAGCCCTATCCTCGCCAAGACCTATCTGTGGCCGTGCTGTGGGAAATATACTATGTCGTCTCGCAGCCGCTCGGGATGCTTCTCTTGTTGTGTCATTTGTGTGGACTCCATCCCACATTGGGCTGACTGGCAACGACACAGCTGATCGTCTTGCCAAGGCGGCCTGTATGCTGGATGGGCATGCTGTGGACGCTGAGCCCTCCCTCCGATGCCTACGTAACATCATCTACTCAGCTGGGTTTGCCATGACGGTCCAGCGCAGGGACACGGAGAGGGCCAACAGT
This sequence comes from Halocaridina rubra, assembly GCA_037179515.1. Classification (NCBI taxonomy): domain Eukaryota; kingdom Metazoa; phylum Arthropoda; class Malacostraca; order Decapoda; family Atyidae; genus Halocaridina; species Halocaridina rubra. The sequence goes on from JAXCGZ010016992.1 coordinate 96,464, forward strand.
GTGTCCATACAGCACCATGATCACTTCCTTCACAGTCGCTACAAGTATCGCAGACGCGGGTTAATGGTGCGGAAAAACAATGTAGTTAGTGCTCGGCTCAGAATGGGGTATCGGCCTTTATGGCAGGTCTCCCAGACTCTAGATATGCCACAGTACACCTCCTGTACATTATGCGACCGAACTAATGCTAACACTCTTGACCACTATTGTCTTCAGTGCCCCGCAGTGAGAGATGTTTTACCACGAGGTCAGAACTTAATACAGATCTGCTCATTTTTACTTAATGATGACAACCTTGATGTTATTCTTGCTCGTTTTCCTCACTTTGGTGGCCATTAATTATATTGAATTATACATATATTTTCTGTATGTTGCTATATAATTCTGTTTGTGCATTCTGCGTTTCTCTGAGCTTTACTTTTGCATATAATGTACTCTGTGCTGCCATTCTGTGAGTTGTGTGTTAGTATGCAGCAATGTTTTATCAATATGTACACCTCCCTGTAAACCATGTTCAATTCTTGGTTTTATATCCATTTGAAGCATTATTTGTATGAACTCATGTAATGTCTGACGCCTTGGCGCAATAAATTAATAAAATAAAAAATAATCTCTCTCTCTCTCTCTCTCAATAGTGATAATTCTTATGGCTACATATTCTGAAATTATAGTTATTTACTTATATTCACCATTATTAACTCGCCTTCGTAATTTTGTTTAGTCTTCAAAAAAGGCTGATGAGTTGAAGTTATACTGAGAAATATTTCAATGTCTTGTTCGGAAAGCTGTTTTTAAAGGTGTCTTTTTCTACACCCAAGTGATGGAAGAGATTTGGGTTTAATCTGAACTCAGAAACAGACCGAAAGCTTTTTTTTTTTTTTTTATCTAAATTGGAGTTATTCATGATATTCATTTGTTTTTCTAAAGAAATTTTTTTTGGTAAAATTAATTCAGATAAAGAGCTTATATATATATATATATATATATATATATATATATATATATATATATATATATATATATATATATATATATATATATACACACACATCTTTGTTTCAACGCTAAATACAGTTGCTATAAATACAAAGTTAGAGATAGTTATACTTTGCATCCAAAATAATTTTGACCCCAGAATGAAAAAGAAAAGTTAGTAAATCTATTCACAAGTTTAATCATCTTACGAAGCTCAGTAAAAAATCATAAATGAAACAATAAAATTTATTATTTTTATATATAATCGTTATTCAATCTCTGTCTCGTTATTAAGAGTCTGTCTTTTTTGCAGGATGGCTGAAGCTAAGCTGAAGGAAGATGCCAAGGCAAAGTTGACAGAATCTGCCGATCCTATTGAAAAGTTAAGGAACTTTTGTCTCTCGCAAGGATATTCAGGAATTCTGTCTCTTGGCAAGTAAGGAACAGAATATTCTGTTACTGGACTATCAGTCTGTCTACCTATGTGTGTGTGTGTGTGTGTGTGTGTGTTAATGTGAGTGTGTATCTGCCTGTCTATCTGTCCATTCCTGAACTGATAGTAGGGATGGGAAGATGTTGCTATTAGGTTATAAGTCTGTATACCTGTGATTACCTAATTGTGATTACCTAATTGTGTTTACGGGAAAGAGCCCAAAGCTCGTATCTTCCCGTCTCCTGATCGGTTCCATTTTATACTTAGTCATACTTATCATACCTGTCCTTAAAACTATGGATTGAGATAGCATTAACTACCTCCTCGCTTAGCGAATTCCAATTATCAACTACTCTTACTGTGTGTGTGTGTGTGTGTGTGTGTGTGTGTGTGTGTGTGTGTGTGTGTGTGTGTATGTGTGTGTGTAAGTGTGTGTGTATCTAGCTGTTCATCTACCCATTCCTAAGCTGATACTAAGAAACGAAATATGCTGTTAGGACTATCTGTATTTTTGTTTGCCTGTATCTAGCTGTCCTTATGCATTCCAATACAGAGAATAAAGAACAGAAGACTACCTGTTTGTCTACCTGTATATCTTTGTTTATGGCTTTCTGCATCTTGTTGATAATTTGTCAATACCTAAGCTGGAGAAATGTACGAGATGCATTCATCAACTCACCTTCTGTCTACCTTAGTATGAACATTTCAGCTGTTGAGTTGGAAGTTATCAGAAAATAAGAGACACGATAAAATAAATGACAGAAAGAAAGAAAACAAGAAAAAAGGTGTATCAATCAATCCCTCATAAAGAAAGAAAAAAAAACACGCTTACACTAACTAAATTCAAAGCAACAATCTCAATACAGCCACAATCAAGGAGACAAATAAAAAAAAAGCAACAACAGAAGCACATTGTTCTGTGTATCTTTGTTATACCTAAATATATCTTTGTCTCTCCCTCAGGCTCTTTCGCCGCCTGGACAAGGACAGATCATGGACTCTGTCACGCGATGAACTGGCTCGAGGGGTCACCCAATTTGGCTTGAAGTTGTCTGACGACGACATCACAAAACTCTTCAAAGCCTTCGAGAAAGACGGTCAGGATGGAATAAACTACGAGGAATTCTTGGACGCTCTAAGGGTAAAGACAGATATTTTTAATGGCTTCATATTTACTCTCTTTTGTGGTCCCTGCTAATTCAAGTATTATTATCAAGTTATCATTCTTCTTCTTCTTCTTCTTCTTCTTCTTCTTCTTCTTCTTCTTCTTCTTCTTCTTCTTCTTCTTCTTCTTCTTCTTCTTCTTCTTCTTCTTCTTCTTCTTCTTCTTCTTCTTCTTCTTCTTCTTCTTCTACTTCTTCCTATTATTATTATTATTATTATTATTATTATTATTATTATTATTATTATTATTATTATTATTATTATTATTATTATTATTATTATTATTATTATTATTATTATTGTTATTATTATTATTATTATTATTATTATTATTATTATTATTATTATTATTATTATTATTATTATTAGTAGTAGTAGTAGTAGTAGTAGTAGTAGTAGTAGTAGTAGTAGAAGTAGTAGTAATAGTAGTAGTAATGCTATATCTACTGCAATTGTCATATTATTTAATCTTGTAGCCCGAGATGAATTCAAGTCGCAAGGCAGCCGTAGAGGCAGCTTTTAAACATATTGACAAAACGGGAGACGGGACAGTGAGCCTGGAGGACCTCAAGGGCGTCTACCACGCCAAGGACCACCCCAAAGTGGTCAAGGGCGAGGCCACTGAGGACGAGATCCTCAAAAAGTTCCTCAACATATTTGAAACTGGTTCCTCAGTTGATGGAAAGGTAAGAGAATTTGAAGACAATTTTATTTGTAATTTATGATTGCAGATCCTGGAAAATCACCCAGGAAGTAAATTTTTCCAAATATATATATATATATATATATATATATATATATATATATATATATATATATATATATATATATATATATATATATATATATATATATATATATATATATATATATATATATATATATATTAAGATCTACAGGAAAGAAGGGTTTGGTATATTTCGACGCACCCGTTTTGGTGCCCTCTGGCTGGGCCCTAAACCCATTTTGGCCATAACCCAATTTGAGACAGAGGTTCTGGCACTAAGAAAACTTTTATAGCTGGGGAAACCTTATCCAACCAAACCTAACCTAATCTAACCTAACCCAACAAAAGGGCCGCTCCAGAACGTCAGCGCCAAAACGGCATCGCCCAATCATTCCATATCGAGAACATGGGCGTACTCACAAGTGCCTCTGCTTCCACTAATGACCCGCCATTTGAAATAGTGTGGTCTTATTATACCTGCTGAGCTGGCGGAGGCTGAAAAGCAACGGACACCACGATAATTCTTTCCATATCCTAGTCATGAATAATAATAAAGATATGAAAAATTAGGAAAAAACTATGGCAAACCTGCAGATTCATTGAGGCTTTTTATCCATCTTTATACCTATTTTCTTATTTATTTATTTATTTATGTATTTATGTATTCATTCATTCACTCATTCATTGATTCATTCACTCACGAAATTGTTATTTTCAGGTAACGAAAAAAGAATTTTTCGACTACTACTCGACCTTAAGCAAGGCCATTGACAACGACGAATATTTCGCTTCCGTTGTCAAAATGAGTTGGGGATTGTAACTTTGACAAGGGTGGACCGAGCATGCAGCAGTCGACGACGTCACATTAGCCTCCAGAACAGACCAATCAATGACAACGTCATGAAGAATCAGTTCCTGTTTTTTTTTAAGGGATATTTCGGATGTGTAGCAGCACATACAGAGACCAAGTCACTGCTTGTTTGTTTACCAAGTCACTGTTTGTTTGTTTCCCTTATCATTCAATTCATAAGTCACTGTGTGACTGTTTGTTTAAGTGCTAAATGCCAGACTTCGTTTTAGACTGAATGCATATTATTCAATGTTTGTTTTTCTTAGCTGCTAAAACACTGTTTCCATTTCAATTATTAGTTTGTTTTTGTTATATAAAAATGTCTGTGAAATGCTTTAAAGTAAACGTGAACTTGCTTAAAAAATAACCATTTAAAAGCTGTTTTACTTTGAATTCACAGATTCTTATTTTGCTTTGATAGAAAATTACTAAATGTTATTGTAAACTACAGTCACAGTTGTTTGCTAAAGAGTAAAACTACAAAAAATTTGTTTTCAAGTGAATTTGTAGTTGTTTGTATCATGAGGATAGTAAACGCAGTTTCAAAGAAATTTCTTAGTTGTTTATTTGTTTTACTGCATGACATCTGTCTTGAATATATTTCAAGACAGTTTATTTCTACGTACATTATGTAAGTGTTATTTTGCATATAGTTTCGTTTATTGTAACGTAAGTGCATGAATATATACTTTTACACTTAGTATGTATACCTATTAATTTCTATCATGTATACACGTATATTCGTATGTATAATGTGTAGTTTATTATGGAGGCTGGCTGTAGAAGACTTGGAGAAAGGAATGTGGGTCACTAATGGATTTTAGCCATTAACCCTTCATCTCCTTGATAACGCTTATTGCATCGCCTCGTTGAACAAAGAACTGTTGTAAGCAAGTCATAACTCAACTTAGTCCTAGTACCAAGGACCCCGACAAACTAGAGGAGTTTGTGGGACTTTCTTATAAAGTTAGTTGCCGTCGTGAGATGCTACGAGGCACTCATTCTTACTGTGTTTGTTGACAGTGCTTATAAGTTTATAATTTGTTGTTCTCGTGGGGCATTACGAGACACTCAAGTAGAAGAACGTGATAGAGATCTGTGGATCAGAAGATACGTTTTTGATTCGGAGTCCCGTGATTGCTGACGACATCAGGGTTGTCCGGACAGATGAGTACAGATACATTGTATTTCTAACAATATTTATAACTACGTGTGAGGGACAGAATGAGCTCATTTAATTGAACACTCGTAGGTAGAATGTATGTTAGAAAATGTATTATTCTGTATGAGGAAGTTTTAATTTAAGGTGAGGAGAGTTTATTTAAATATTCACATATCAGCAGTTCATAAACCCCCATATAAAATATTTGCATGTATGTTTATGCATGTAATATTAATTATATTTTATTGGTAGAGGATTTAATTTTGAGATCGTGGTAGGCCTCTACTGAAGCCGTGTCAGGATTTCCGAATTTAGGGGGTTATAAGATCGAAGGGTAAATAACACACAGGAAATCCTCCACAGCTTTTGGTCCTTCGAACCGGATGAGAATTGGTGTGGTAATGGTGAAAATAGTGTACATTTTAGATAAGCTCCCACCTTGTAAGAAGTTAGTGTAAAACTCTACGGTTAAAATCGTCCACATTTCAGCGAAAACAGGGAGGAGCATTGCATGTATTTGCATGAATATTGCAAATATAACTTTGAAATTTAAGTGGTTGTTGAAATAAATAAGAGAAGCCATTTCCCACGTGGATAAAGCGTTTCTCTATCTGTGGAAACGAAATATACTTTCGTAGTTGAGCGTCCATTAAGTAATTTGGATATTAGTACCCAATTTCGGCTGGGTGAACAGTGGTTTTTAGGGATTTGTGTGTTTACATATTTCCCATTTAACGATATCTAGAATGTCGTATTGATTCCTTTGTTTACGTAAATAAACAGAAGGTAGTGACCCACCTACTGCTAGGTGCACAGTGTCGTTTGAGGAACAGTGTGGTTTGCATTACACTTTCCATTTACTGTTGCTGACTTAACAGTGTCGTTTAATTGATGAAAAGTGTGTTTTACACTTTGAGGATTGGCGTCATAATTGACGGAATTAAATAACTGTATGTTATTATCTTGAGATTTGGAAGATTGTCCTTTGATACTCTTTACAGAGTGAATGTTTGTTGCATTGTGGATGTATAAAGAAGATCGTGGATTCTTTGATGATAAAATTGCATCAACTATTTGTTTGTTGTTTTATGTTCTATTTGCTTTCTCAATATGTCGGTTAAACCTGAGGCATTAAAACGCCTTCGGGAATTGGTTCAACGTGATTGTGTTCAGTGTCAAACAGAACTTGCCAAAGATGATGAGACACTTGTTGTTACTTATTTAGAAAGATGTCACCATACGCTAACAGAAAGATTCGGAAGATATGATAGGAAATATGAAGAATATGTCGAGAATAAGCCCCTTAAAAAGGATTCTGAAGAGGAGGATACAGAACATGACAATCTAGCTGAAACAGTAAATAATATTAGCTTAGCTGTCCTAGAACGGATTCGTAAGTTAGGAACTATGGAGAGTACTAGAGCTCCTAGTTCCGAGAGTTCAAGCCTCCCCAGTGGGCAACCCACACCTAAATTTCCTGAAGTAAAAATACCGCAGTTCTCTGGAAACTATGATGAATGGAACGAGTTTTGGGATACGTTTGATAGTTTAGTACATAATACTTCTATGCCAACTATGACAAAGTTTACCATCTTGAGAAATGCCCTTAAAGGAGATGCAAAAGACACCATAAAGGGATATCCTGTTGCTAGTGAGAGTTATGATGAATGCATTCAACAGCTGCAAGCTGTTTATGCCAGCAAGGACAGGATTGTACGAAATTTAATGAGGAAATTGGTAAAAATACCAACTCCCTGTTCTAATTATTCATCACTTTTTAAGTTCAAGCAGGAAGTAGAAGCCATTACTCGAAGTCTGAAAAATTATAAAGACACGGAGAACACTGATTGGGTGTTTTCAGAACTCGTGATGATGAAATTGCCAGAAGATGTTGAGAACTGGATTAGCATGAAAATAGACACAAAATATCCTACATATGAAACCCTCTTGAAGGAACTGGGAAAATATGTATATCATATAGAGGGCAACAATACAAAAGGTAACACAAAGGGAGAGACCCAAACCTCCCAGAGAGATGAGATACAGTTCTATAAAAAGAATGTGGGTAGTTATGGTGCTACTGCAAATGTAGTAAATAGCAAAACAGAATGTGTATTCTGTGGTTGGCAAGGTCATAAGTCTGAACAGTGTAATAAAGTAGTTAGTATAAACGAACGCAGAGACAAATTGAGAAACAATAACAAATGTCTGAGATGTACTCAGTCAGGGCATTATGCAAATGAATGTTACACTCAGTTAAACTGTAAGAAGTGTAAGAGAAATGGTCATCATGCAGCCTTGTGTTATGAACAAGAGTCAAAATTTCGCAGAAGGTTTGAAGAACCTACATTTCTGAATGAACAGTCAGGAAATGGTTCAAATTTAGATGAGTCAAGCAATGAGCAAGAACATTCTGACTCAGGAAAGGACAAGAAACATGTTGGTGTGATGACTATGAAGGCAGTACAGAGGCAAATGGTGAAGCCGAGTTTACCTTCATGTGCTCTGCCTACTGCAAGTGGAAAAATAAGCAGCTCAAAGGGAAATCTTTGGGTAAATACTAGGTTATTCTTTGATACAGGTTCCCAGTGTTCCTTTATAACTAGGGAATTAGCTGAAAGGCTTAAATTAACCCCAGTAGATGAAATGTCTCTTGGTATTGATGCATTTCGTTCTGAGACAAAGAAAGGAAGTTTTCCAGTCGTAAATGTAGTTATCAAATTGGGGAAAAGAAGAGCCAGAGTTAAATTACTCGTAGTTGATGACATGGTAATTAGCATCCACACTCCAGGACTAGCAAAGGCTGCAAATGTGTTAAAGTCTAATGGTCACAAGTTGGCTGATGAAGATATTTATAGTGATGTACTGGAGAACATTGGCATTGTTATTGGTGCCTTACATTTTAGTCAGTTTGTTAGTGGTATTGACAAGTGGGATGTCTATACTTTGATGGAAACACCGGGTGGTGTCATGTTGTATGGCCATATTCCTTGTGATACTCAACATGAACCCAGTAATGTGCAGAGGCATATTGTTATGCGAGTAGGAACACAGGTTTTTCCTACAGCTACTCAAGAGTTGATTGAAGTGGCCATAGAGCCAGTTAATAAGTTGTTGATTGAGGAGGTCATAGAGCCTGTTAATAAGTTGTTGACTGAAGAGGCGATAAAGCCTAATAATAAGTTATTGATTGAAGAGGCCATATTGCCTGTAAATAAGTTGCTGATTGCAGAGGCCATAGAGCCTGTTAATAAGTTGTTGATTGAAGAAGCCATAGAGCCTGTTTATAAGTTGTGGGAGCCAGAGAGTATTGGAGTAAAGCAAGAAGTGCATTACGAAGATAAAACTACACTTAGAAGTTTTACAGATTCTGTTCCCTTGAAGCCTATCCACACTCCTCTCCTACACAATTTTCAGAGTGCCTTTGGACAAATGGAGTCTCTAATAGAACAGTTGGAGGAAATATTGGAGAATGTTCATGTGGGTAATTTGTTGGATGCTTGTACCAGTGAAGAGAAACAGTTTGATATATGCAATACTGCAGATGTAGAGTGGGAAAAGACCAAAATACCACTGCAAGCACTGAATTCCAACAATGCAAGACTTCAAAGGGTACTGGATCAGTGCCTTTCTGAAAATTCTAGATCTCCTAAAGTATCAAACTTTAGTTTAATCTGGAATGTTAATACAGACAAGTTGTCTTTGAAAAGTCTGAAGGCTAGAGAAGATGTGTTGACCAAACATAAACTTCTGTCACTGGTGGGTATATTTTTGGACCCCTTAGGTCTAATATCACCCTTACTAAGAAGAGGAAAAATTCTTATTCAGAGAGCTTGGTCTGAAAAGCTCTCATGGGAATATTTGTTGTCAGAAGTATACGAAGAGGAATCATCAAATTATGAAAGATCTGAACGTCAAGCTGCCCAAAGGGTTAAAGAATTGTGGGCAGGTATAATCATTGATGATAAGTTGTAGTACTGATGGGGAGACCCCCCATTTTTTCTTTTTTGGAGGGGCCCAGGATGTCTTGAATATATTTCAAGACAGTTTATTTCTACGTACATTATGTAAGTGTTATTTTGCATATAGTTTCGTTTATTGTAACGTAAGTGCATGAATATATACTTTTACACTTAGTATGTATACCTATTAATTTCTATCATGTATACACGTATATTCGTATGTATAATGTGTAGTTTATTATGGAGGCTGGCTGTAGAAGACTTGGAGAAAGGAATGTAGGTCACTAATGGATTTTAGCCATTAACCCTTCATCTCCTTGATAACGCTTATTGCATCGCCTCGTTGAACAAAGAACTGTTGTAAGCAAGTCATAACTCAACTTAGTCCTAGTACCAAGGACCCCGACAAACTAGAGGAGTTTGTGGGACTTTCTTATAAAGTTAGTTGCCGTCGTGAGATGCTACGAGGCACTCATTCTTACTGTGTTTGTTGACAGTGCTTATAAGTTTATAATTTGTTGTTCTCGTGGGGCATTACGAGACACTCAAGTAGAAGAACGTGATAGAGATCTGTGGATCAGAAGATACGTTTTTGATTCGGAGTCCCGTGATTGCTGACGACATCAGGGTTGTCCGGACAGATGAGTACAGATACATTGTATTTCTAACAATATTTATAACTACGTGTGAGGGACAGAATGAGCTCATTTAATTGAACACTCGTAGGTAGAATGTATGTTAGAAAATGTATTATTCTGTATGAGGAAGTTTTAATTTAAGGTGAGGAGAGTTTATTTAAATATTCACATATCAGCAGTTCATAAACCCCCATATAAAATATTTGCATGTATGTTTATGCATGTAATATTAATTATATTTTATTGGTAGAGGATTTAATTTTGAGATCGTGGTAGGCCTCTACTGAAGCCGTGTCAGGATTTCCGAATTTAGGGGGTTATAAGATCGAAGGGTAAATAACACACAGGAAATCCTCCACAACATCTAAAGATATTTCAAAGTGAATGTTTGCTTAATCAACGTTGTTTGTTTATTTGCTATCAAGTTGATATACCAATGTCAGACCGAAAAATTATTATTATTTTTTTTTTACTTTACTTGTTCATCATTTAACATGTTTTAGACTGAAAACTTCCCCAGGAATATCTGTTTTATATTGAAATTTATTCAGCGTTGATTATTTCCTTGTCTAAAGTATACAAATTAGAGTGGTTGAACAACAAGATATTTAGACTGAAAAAGCATATTTGCACCTTTGTTTGTTTATATATGAACGTTGAAAACCCCCCGCTGTTTTTATATATCATAAACAGCTTTGTAATTTTTTCAGTTATATGTAATCTAGTTTATAGAATTACAAGCTATTACATTCATAGGAAGGAGAATCTTTGATAATTAAAAACAATAACGAATGCTGTACTGAGAATATTTGGGAAAGATTCCTTATAAAAATGTTAGACTCGCATTTAGGCGGCTCTAGTGCAACCTGTTCCTAAGAACGGTGACTGCTCTATTCCATCAAAATACCGTCCTGTTGCCCTAACATCTTCTATCGCAAAAATGTTCAAAACTTTGCTTAATGCTCACGTCTTGAAACGTGTTAACTTTTATTCGTTTATCTCCAATCTCCAGTACGGCTCCCACAAGGCAAGATCCACTGGTGGCCTCCTGTCCTATCTTAATCATGTATGGTCATCTTCTCTGAGGAACTATGGGGAATCCATTGTCGTTACCCTTGATATCTCTAAAGCTTTTGACAGAGTCTGGCAAAAGGATCTATTGGCCAAACTCCCTGAATTTGGCTTTACCTCTTCTCTCTATTCTCTGATTTCCAGTTTTCCTTCTGACCGTTTTATATCTGTGGCTGTTAACGGTGCAACATCTAGCTCATTCTCTGTTACCATTGGTATTCCACAGGGCTTTGTTCTTTCACCTACTCTCTTCCTTTTCTTCATCAACAAACTTCTTCAGTCTCCATCATCCTATCTTCTGCACGTCTTTCCGATGATTCCACACTTCACTTTTCCTCTGCCTTTTCTTCACAACCTTCATCTGCTATTCGTAATTAGTCTCGTATCACTCTTTCTTCTACTCTCAACTCCGACTTTCAGAGGGTATCTGAGTGTGGCACCCAACATTTTGTTAAATTTAATGCCTCCAAGAAACTGTTTCTGGCTATCTCATTATCTTCTCCTCCTGATAGCCCCATTGTCTTCGAAACCAATGAAATTTATCCTCTTAATTCTATTAGGAATCCATATAGCCTCTAACTTGTCTTGAAGGAATTAAATAATCCAAATTTCTAAATCTGCATCCAAAAATTGGGGGTTCTGTTTCGTTTTCGTCATTACTTAAGCACTTTATAGTTACTTAAAATCCATAAAGGTCTTATCTGTTCCTGCTTAGAATACTGCTCTCACATCTTGGATGCTTTTTCATGTGCTTATCTCCTTGATAGGGTTTAATCTATGGCAGTCAGACTCATTAATAACACACACACACACATACAGATATATATATATATATATATATATATATATATATATATATATATATATATATATATATATATATATATATATATATATATGTGTGTGTGTGTGTGTGTGTGTGTGTGTGTGTGTGTATATATATATATATATATATATATATATATATATATATATATATATATATATATATATATATATATATATATATATATATATATATGTGTGTGTGTGTGTGTGTGTGTGTGTGTGTGTGTGTATGTGTGTGTGTGTGTGTGTGTGTGTGTGTGTGTTTGTGATTACCTAATTGATTACCTAATTGTGTTTACGGGAAAGAGCCCAAAGCTCGTATCTTCCCGTCTCCTGATCGGTTCCATTTTTAGACTTAGTGATACTTATCATACCTGTCCTTAAAACTATGGATTGAGGTAGCATTAACTACCTCCTCGCTTAGCGAATTCCAATTATCAACTACTCTTACACTGAAAAAGTATTTCCTTACATCCTGCAAACAAGTTTTCTTCCGAAGCTTCAAACTATGACCTCTAGTTCTAGAGCCAGCCATATCGAAATATCAATCCCTATCCACTCTATCATAACCATGAAGGAATTTAAAGACTGTCACCATATCCCCCCTTACTCTTCTAGCTTCGAGTGATGGCAAGTCTAATTCCCTCAGCCTCTCATCATAACCGAGATTGCGTATTTCTGGCACCAGCTTCATGGCATGTCTTTGAACTTTTTCAAGCTTAGCTATGTGCTTTTTCAAGTGCGGATTCCAAAAGGGGGCTGCATATTCGAGTTTTGGCCTCACATAGGTTACATAAATATTTCTGAACATTTCCTTGTCCATGTGCCTGAAGGCTACCCTTACATTTGATAAGAATGCATATGCTGCCCTTACTACGCCATTTATATGTATTTCTGGAGACAAATCTGCCAGTATGTTTACTCCTAGATCTCTCTCATTTTCTGTCTCTTGAAGTTGTACTCCAGCCACCGAGTAGTCAAGCTTGGGCCTTCTTGCACTTGTACCCATTCTCATTACCTTACATTTTGAGGAATTGAATTTCATTAGCCACTTTTCTGACCACTCATGCAGATTATTTAGATCCTCCTGAAGTTCTCTACCATTGTTCTCGTTTTTTACTTTCTTCACTATCTTTGCATCATCTGCAAACATATTCATGAATGAATTTACAGACTCTGGTAGGTCATTTACATATACAAGGAACAAAAGTGGCCCTAAAACTGAACCCTGTGGAACTCCACTACTAACTCTTCTCCATTCAGACACTGAGTGTCTTACTCTAACCCTCTGTTCCCTTCCTTCTAAGTAAGTTTTTATCCATTCCAAGACATTTCCACCTATTCTAGCCATTGATTGCAGCTTCTTAATAAGTCTCCCATGTGGAACAGTGTCAAACGCTTTCTGGAAGTCTAGGAATATGCAATCTGCCCAGCCCTCTCTTTCCTGTAAGATTTGGCTTACCTCATCATAAAATTCTAATAAGTTTGTTACTGTTGATCTTCCTTCTCTGAAGCCATGTTGCCTCACTGACAAAAAGTTGAAGGATTCCAAGTGAAGAGAGATATGTTTCCTTAGTAGTTTCTCCATAACTTTGCAAACTATGCTGGTCAAGGAAACTGGTCTATAGTTCAGAGCCGTATCCCTCCTTCCCTTTTTGAAGATAGGTATCACATTTGCTTGTTTCCAGCATCTTGGAATCTCCCCCGACTCCAATGACTCCTTAAATATGATACTTAGTGCCACTGATATTGTGTTTGCGCATTTTTTAAGCACATGAGGGGATATGTCATCAGGACCTGTAGCTTTATGAACATCTAAATCCATCAGCGCTTTGCATACCTCTGTGGCTGTAAGGTTGATGTTCTCTAATACCGGCCCTTGAGCTTCTATCACTGCAATCTGAGGGGGTGGGGTATTTTCTACTGTAAATACTGACTGAAACTCCTTGTTCAATTCTTTGCAGATCTCTTCGTCCGTCTCAGTGATGCTTCCATCCGCTCTCTTTAGCCTTAAAACCTGTTCTTTTACCTTCAGTTTTCCTCTGATAAAGCTGTGGAAAAGCTTGGGATTTTCTTTAGCCTTCCTGGTGATGTCCCTCTCATAATCTTTCTCTGCCTCTCTCCTTTTACTTAGGTAGTCATTTCTTGCTCTTTTGTAGGTTTGCCAGGCATTTATGTTTTTTCTCCTCCTATACCTTTTCCAGCATTTGTCTCTCCACTCCTTAGCTCTTTTACACCCATTATCGAACCATTTCTCTCTGGCATGAATTACACCTACTTTGGTGACAGGTATGCAGCAATCTACTATCTTCCCATATTTCTCACAAAAGATGTCATACATTTCTTGTACAGATTTGTTGTAAAATAAGGTTCTCCAGTCAATAACTGCAAAAAGCTCATTCATTTTGATGTAATCTCCTTTCTGATAGTTCCTCCTCATGTCCTCAGTGCCTCTACTCTCAGGAAGAATGTCTTCAATGATATACTCCATCAACAACACACAGTGGTCACTCTTTCCAATTGGTGGTTCATACTCAATATTTTCAATATCCAACACATTATCTGTGAACACCAGATCAAGTAGTGATGGCTCATCCCCACCCCTGGCTCTTGTTGGTTCCATTACATGTTGGTGTAGGAAATTCCCTTGTACGCAATCTAGGAATCTTGCCCCAAAGGAGTCCTCACCACTGTGTGGGTCAAGATTTATCCAATCTATCTCTTTATGATTAAAGTCTCCCATAATCAAAATCATACATTTTTTCTCCCGCGCCATGTTAACAACTGAGTTTATGACTTCAATCGTACCTATATGACTTTCCTCATAAATTTCAAGCCTATTTTGGTTCCTTGGTGGGTTGTATACAACAGTTATTATAATGCTCTCTGACCCAGTATTTATGCGAGCAACAAGAAATTCCCTGAACTCACTTTCTATAGCCAAGTTTATTTCTTCAACTTGAATCCTCTCACTTATGAGCAGTGCTATCCCTCCACCAGTCCTCTCAGATCTTTCGACCCTTAGTATTCTGAAGCCCTTAGGAAAAACTGTGACACTGTTTATGTCCTCACTCAACTTAGTCTCTGTAATTGCTACTATATCTGCCTTACTGTTGTGAATCCAATCTTTTAATTCTACTGCCTTACCAGCTAATCCATCAGCATTTGTGTATAACAATCTTAATGAGGCCCCATCCCCTGATCTTCTGTCATTATCTTCTTTATCTCCCCTTTGTCTGGAAGTATTCCGTAACGAAAATTTTTCTTCTCTTCTTCATTTCTTTCATCATTTAACCTTCTTGCCTCTTGCAACAAGTTTTTGATCTTTCCCATCTCTTCCTGTGTTCTGTATCGTCTAATGAACACTTCTTTGCATTCTTGAAGGTCTTTTAGACTTTTTTTTCTCAACAATATTTCCCTACATGTCTCCCCTCTCTCAAAGGTTACCTTTGTTGGTCTCGGCTTTCCTTCCCTCGAATATTTACCTAGTTGGTGTATGTTTACAATATCCTCAGGACCACATACTACTCCAAGCTTTCTTATCAGGTCTACAACGTTAGTTTTATTTTCTTCAAGTCTCCCCTGCCATGTTGGCTCCTGGGATTCACTTATGCCTGAGATTACCACTGTCTTCTCCTTATCAAGTGCCTGTCTGATGAGTGGGTTTGCCCTTTCCATCACAACGTCTTTCATTTTTTCGATTACTGTCTCTTTATAGTCAACTGTTTGTATGTTTTCCAGTGCCACCACCTTTACAGCCTCTTTTACTGCCACATTCCCCTTTAGTGCATCAGCAAAGGACGTTTTCATGGCATCATTTTCCATATTCAGCTCCTGGAACTCTTTTCTGAACTGTTCAATGTTTTCCTTAATCTGAACATTCCAAGCAGCAATCTCGTCTCTCTCAGAAGATAGCAGTGAACTAACATCTAATTCCTTTAGGTTGTCATTTAGCTGTTTGTTTTTATCTTCTTGTTTAGAAATTCTAGATTCTAGTTGACTCTTTTCCCCTTCCAGCTTCTTTATTCTTTTTTCTAGTTCCTTTCTCTCCTGCCCTTGTGCTTTATTTGCTTCCTCCAAAGATCTTATTTGTTCTCTGAGTGTTTCATTCTCTTTCATTTCTCCATCCATATTCCGAATTTTATCATCAAGGTTTGTAACCATTTCCTCTAACTTCTTGATTCTCTGTTTAAGTCCTCTGATGACTACCCCTTCTCCCGACCCATGGGTGGGAGAGGTTTGGGACAGAGATGGCTTCATTTTTATGTTCTCCCTCTCACAGAATATAAAAAGAAGACGAGAAAGAGGAAAAAAAAAAAAAAAAATTTACCTTCACACAGAATTTTTATATCTCCATATAAGTGCTATTTAGTGACTCAGTTTGTCTCCTTTCTGGTAACACACATCTTAACTTAAAAACTTGACCACGGTAATTTAAGTATAAAAAGAAAAAGAAAAACAAAAGTCAGACCTGAAGGAAAAATTCGAATTTGTGTTCGAGGTGGCACCCACCTGTTTCTGTCATATATTCTTCCTAACTGATAAACTGACTTGCTAACCAAGATATGTTATCACGGGATTTAGACTTTACATTTAACTCAATATATATACAAAATAACAAAATAGCAAACGAGAAAGCTAAAAGAAAAGAAAAGCAAAAAAAATGAAGAAAATAGGACTGCTGTACTACTTGGCAACTTAACTCAGTACTGTTGACAGGTGGGTATTTGGTAATTTTTTTTTCTTTTATTATTCAATTTTTTCGTGTATCAAACTAACTAACTAGTTAATATAAATGGGAAGGATACTGTTTTTAACAATATATAGAACCACAGGATCAGGTAAAACGGCTTAAGAGCTTTCCCCAGTTTACACAAAAAATTAGGTAATGTGGTGTGAGGCTCCACGTCTGGCAACTCTTCTAGATTTCCCTCAAGGCAGAAACTGGACGGCAGCTTCTCTCTCTTCCTCACGAAAAAGTTCTCAATTTTTTTCCTTTAATATGAACAGTCTCGTCTTACAACAAATATTAGTTTTTGTACTCACAATACTCTGCACGATTTCAGATTTCTGGAAATTATGGTAAAGTTTTCCACTAAGCACTTAGTCACTCGAAACAGTTAAAAATTTAAGAGGAGCAATTCCGTGTGTCACTGAACGCGCGGTGTGTGTGTGTGTGTGTGTGAGTGTGTGTATATATATATATATATATATATATATATATATATATATATATATATATATATATATATCTCGGTGTGTGTGAGTAAGTATGTGCATGTGCGTGAATCTCGTTCTTTAAAAGATAGCATACTTCTGGCTCAGTATTTTTTATGTGTGACACCTGGGCAGGCAAAAAAGTTGCCCTCATAAGGCCCGGACACCAAGAAAGCATTAAGACGAAGAAAAGTAGAAGTTTTAGGACAAGGCAGAAATGAGGAATGATACATAGTAGGAAAAGGACAGGATGAAAGGACAGTCAAAGTACTGAAGACCTAGACATATGACACGATTAGGCCTTAGGATGACAATAGATCCGCTTTTTGAAGAAATATAAGTTTTAAGAATTAGGAAGGACAAGAAGGAAGAGAGTTCTAGAGTCTGAAGGTAGATGGGAAGATGCAGTCGATGCACCGACCAATCCACTAGCTACAAATCTCCACACAATGCCTGTGACGCGAGGCCGCTTGGCGAGTGTTATGCAACATCGGCAGTGAAGAAGTGATGTAACTCGCACACCAATCAGAGAAGTGATGGAAGTAGTAACAATAGAGAGGAGATAAGGATAATACCTGCCAGCAAAGAGAATATAAATAAAAAAGTAAGAGAAGGGTCACTGATGAACTTGACTGCTTTAGAGTCAACCCTATCAAAGAGATAAGTATGAGAACAAGCACCCAGGAAATGTGAGCAGGATGTATAAAACTTTTATAGACTTTATTAAAGCACAAAGAGGAAAAGTAATGACGAAAACGAAACAAAACCCCCGATTTATTAGATACAGGTTTAACACTTTGGAACTATGTAGCTCCTCCAAAACAAGTCAGAGGCTAACTGGATTCCTAGTATGTTAATAGCATAAAGATGGTAAATTTCATTACTTTCGAAGACAATAGGACAATCATGAGGAGAAGCTAAAGTGATAAGTAGATGCTGTGTTTTGAAGGAACCAATTTTAACTACATTTTGGATACTTTACTCAGATACCCCCTGCAAATCGGAGTTGAGAGTTGAAGAAAGAGTGATACTAGACTGATTACGAGTAGCAGACGAAGGTTGTGAAGAGAAGGAAGAGGAAAAATGAAGGATAGAATCACTGACAAAGACTTGGAGAAGAGAGAATGATGGAAACTGAAGATCGTTGATGAAGAGGAGGAATAAAGTAGGTGAATAAAAAAAAGGCCATGGAACGCCACTGGTAACTGGGTATAAGCTAGATGCTGTGCCACCAACAATCACAGACGTAAAACGGGCAGAGAGAAAACTGGAAATCAGAGAACAGAGAGAAGGAGTAAAGCCATAAGAAGAAAGTTTGACCAACAGAGTCTTGTGCCACACTCTGTTAAAAGTCTTGGAGATATCAAGGGAGAAGAGAAAGGATTCCCCATAGTTCCTCACAGAAGACGGTCATACATGAGCAAGACATGAAAGGAGCTTATCAGTGGATTTTGCCTAGAGAAACCCATACTGATGATCTGAAATAAGCAAGTTAGATTAAATATGTTTC
>JAXCGZ010016992.1:120000-130000 GCA_037179515.1 Halocaridina rubra
GGAAGGGTATACCAGCTGTGGCTGTCGGGTCTCATTGTAAACTAACCTTGCCTGCCAACATTGTGGGTGACCCAAGCAGGGTGGAAGTAGGAGAAATGTGGTAACCCTTTTTCCCCAAGGAGCTGAAAGGAGTAGTTGAGGTATGTGTGGACAGTGGTGAATGGGTGTTTCATGACTTGGCCACTCCCCCTTTTTTATGAGTGTGAAATCGGGACAGGCAAACTCTGCCATAATCAATAAAGGCCCGGGGACAAGAAAACAGCAAGACTAGGGAAAAGAAGAAGGTTAAGGACAAGGCAGAGATGAGGTAATATCACACAAAGGAAAACTATAGACTGGAAAAAACAGTCAAAGTACGGAGGACCCAGAGATATGGAGGACTAGGCCCTGAGATGACGATAGATCCTCTTTTTTGAAGAATGGAAGGTCACAAGAATTAGGAAAGACAGAAGGAGGAAGAGAGTTCCAGAGTCTGGAGGTAGATGGAAAGAAGCAGTCGCTGCACCGACCAATCCGCGAGATACAAATCTCCACACAGTACCTGTGAGATGAGGCCTCTTACAAGGGGGAAGCAGGTCTAGTGTATATATATATATATATATATATATATATATATATATATATATATATATATATATATATATATATATATATATATATATGCGCACACACACACACACAAGAGAGCAAATAAGAGCAAATAAGATCTTTGGAGGAAGCAAATAAAGCACAAGGGCAGGAGAGAAAGGAACTAGAAAAAAGAATAAAGAAGCTGGAAGGGGAAAAGAGTCAACTAGAATCTAGAATTTCTAAACAAGAAGATAAAAACAAACAGCTGAATGACAACCTAATGGAATTAGATATTAGATCACTGCTCTCTTCTGAGAGAGACGAGATTGCTGCTTGGAATGTCCAGATTAAGGAAAACATTGAACAGTTCAGAAAAGAGTTCCAGGAGCTGAATATGGAAAATGATGCCATGAAAACTTCCTTTGCTGATGCACTAAAGGGGAATGTGGCAGTAAAAGAGGCTGTAAAGGTGGTGGCACTGGAAAACATACAAACAGTTGACTATAAAGAGACAGTAATCGAAAAAATTAAAGACGTTGTGATGGAAAGGGCAAACCCACTCATCAGACAGGCACTTGATAAGGAGAAGACAGTGGTAATCTCAGGCATAAGCGAGTCCCAGGAGCCAACATGGCAGGGGAGACTTGAAGAAAATAAAGCTAGGGTTGTAGACCTGATAAGAAATCTTGGAGTAGTATGTGGTCCTGAGGATATTGTAAACATACACCAACTAGGTAAATATTCGAGGGAAGGAAAGCCGAGACCAACAAAAGTAACCTTTGAGAGAGGGGAAACATGTAGGGAAATATTGTTGAGAAAAAAAGTCTAAAAGACCTTCAAGAATTCAAAGAAGTGTTCATTAGACGATACAGAACACAGGAAGAGATGGGAAAGATCAAAAACTTGTTGCAAGAGACAAGAAGGTTAAATGATGAAAGAAATGAAGAAGAGAAGAAAAATTTTCATTGCAGAGTTCTTCCAGACAAAGGGGAGATAAAGAAGATAATGACAGAAGATCAGGGGATGGGGCCTCATTAAGATTGTTATACACAAATGCTGATGGATTAGCTGGTAAGGCAGTAGAATTAAAAGATAGGATTCACAACAGTAAGGCAGATATAGTAGCAATTACAGAGACTAAATTGAGTGAGGACATAAACAGTGTCACAGTTTTTCCTAAGGGCTTCAGAATACTAAGGGTTGAAAGAGCTGAGAGGACTGGTGGAGGGATAGTACTGCTCATAAGTGAAAGGATTCAAGTCGAAGAAATAAACATGGCTATAGAAAGTGAGTTCAAGGAATTTCTTGTTGCTCGCATAAATACTGGGTCAGAGAGCATTATAATAACTGTTGTATACAACCCACCAAGGAACCAAAATAGGCTTGAAGATTATGAGGAAAGTCATATAGGTACTATTGCGGTCATAAACTCAGTTGTTAACATGGCACGGGAAAAAAAATGTAGGATTTTGATTATTTGAGACTTTAATCATAAAGAGATAGATTGGATAAATCTTGACCCACACAGTGGTGAGGACTCATTCGGGGCAAGATTCCTAGATTGCGTACAAGGGAATTTCCTACACCAACATGTAATGGAACCAACAAGGGCCAGGGGTGGGGATGAGCCTTCACTACTTGATCTAGTGTTCACAGATAATGTGTTGGATATTGAACAAATTGAGTATGAACCACCAATTGGAAAGAGTGACCACTGTGTGTTCTTGATGGAGTATATCATTGAAGATATTCTTCCTGAGAGTAGAGGCACTGAGGACATGAGGAGGAACTATCCGAAAGGAGATTACATCAAAATGAATAAGCTTTTTGCAGTTATTGACTGAAGAACCTTATTTTACAACAAATCTGTACAAGAAATGTATGACATCTTTTGTGAGAAATATGGGAAGATAGTAGATTGCTGCATACCTGCCACCAAAGTAGGTGTAATTCATGCCAGAGAGAAATGGTTTGATAATGGGTGTAAAAAAGCTAAGGAGTGGAGAGACAAATGCTGGAAAAGGTATAGGAGGAGAAAAAACATAAATGCCTGGCAAACCTACAAAAGAGCAAGAAATGACTACCTAAGTAAAAGGAGAGAGACAGAGAGAGACTATGAGAGGGACATCACTAAGAAGGCTAAAGAAAATCCCAAGCTTTTCCACAGCTTTATCAGAGGAAAACTGAAGATAAAAGAACAGGTTTTAAGGCTAAAGAGAGCGGATGGAAGCATCACTGAGACGGATGAAGAGATCTGCAAAAAATTGAACAAGGAGTTTCAGTCAGTATTTACAGTAGAAAATACCCCACCCCCTCAGATTGCAAAGATAGAAGCTCAAGGGCCGGTATTAGAGAACATCAACCTTACAGCCACAGAGGTATGCAAAGCGCTGATGGATTTAGATGTTCATAAAGCTACAGGTCCTGATGACATATCCCCTCATGTGCTTAAAAATGCGCAAGCACAATATCAGTGGCACTAAGTATCATATTTAAGAAGTCACTGGAGTCGGGGGAGATTCCAAGATGCTGGAAACAAGCAAATGTGATACCTATCTTCAAAAAGGGAAGGAGGGATACGGCTCTGAACTATAGACCAGTTTCCCTGACCAGCATAGTTTGCAAAGTTATGGAGAAACTACTAAGGAAACATATGTCTCTTCACTTGGAATCCTTCAACTTTTTGTCACTGAGGCAACATGGCTTCAGAGAAGGTAGATCAACAGTAACAAACTTATTAGAATTTTATGATGAGGTAAGCCAAATCTTACAGGAAAGAGAGGGCTGGGCAGATTGCATATTCCTAGACTTCCAGAAAGCGTTTGACACTGTTCCACATGGGAGACTTATTAGGAAGCTGCAAGCAATGGCTAGAATAGGTGGAAATGTTTTGGAATGGATAAAAACTTACTTAGAAGGAAGGGAACAGAGGGTTAGAGTAAGACACCCAGTGTCTGAATGGAGAAGAGTTAGTAGTGGAGTTCCACAGGGTTCAGTTTTAGGGCCACTTTTGTACCTTGTATATGTAAATGACCTACCAGAGTCTGTAAATTCATTCATGAATATGTTTGCAGATGATGCAAAGATTGTGAAGAAAGTAAAAAACGAGAACAATGGTAGAGAACTTCAGGAGGATCTAAATAATCTGCATGAGTGGTCAGAAAAGTGGCTAATGAAATTCAATACTTCAAAATGTAAGGTTATGAGAATGGGTACAAGTGCAAGAAGGCCCTAGCTTGACTACTCGGTGGCTGGAGTACAACTTCAAGAGACAGAAAATGAGAGAGATCTAGGAGTAAACATATTGGCAGATTTGTCTCCAGAAATACATATAAATGGCATAGTAAGGGCAGCATATGCATTCTTATCATATGTAAGGGTAGCCCTCAGGCACATGGACAAGGAAATGTTCAGAAATATTTATGTAACCTATGTGAGGCCAAAACTCGAATATGCAGCCCCCTTTTGGAATCCGCACTTGAAAAAGCACATAGCTAAGCTTGAAAAAGTTCAAAGACATGCCACGAAACTGGTGGCAGAAATACGCAATCTCAGTTATGATGAGAGGCTGAGGGAATTAGACTTACCATCATTCGAAGCTAGAAGAGTGAGGGGGGATATGGTGACAGTCTTTAAATTCCTTCATGGTTATGATAGAGTGGATAAGGATCGATATTTTGTTATGGCTGGCTCTAGAACTAGAGGTCATAGTTTGAAGCTTCGTAAGAAAACTTCTTTGCAGGATGTAAGGAAATACTTTTTCAGTGTAAGAGTAGTTGATAATTGGAATTCGCTAAGCGAGGAGGTAGTTAATGCTATCTCAATCCATAGTTTTAAGGACAGGTATGATAAGTATGACTAAGTCTAAAATGGAACCGATCAGGAGACGGGAAGATACGAGCTTTGGGCTCTTTCCCGTTAACACAATTAGGTAATCACAATTAGGTAATCACACACACACACACACACACACACACACATATATATATAATATATATAATATATATATATATATTATATATATATATATATTATATAATATATATATATATATATATAATATATATATATATATATATATATATAATATATATATATATATATATATATATATATAAAATATATATGCTAGCCTTTTACTTTTTTCTTCTCCACCCAAGAATGGGTGGAATGGGTCATGGAGGACCCGTAGGGCCGGCATCAGCCGGCACAGGCCCCAGCCCCCCACTGTGGCTCCCAGCCACAGCAGTAACCTTCGCAGTAAACACCTTAAACTATTGCCTGGACGAGGCGCGATCCGTCGACCTCGCGAATGCGAGACTAGCATGTTACCACTGTACTAGCCAGGAGGCTATATGCTAGCAGTACTCATATTAGTGACTGTAACAAAGTATCATACCTATTATGTCTATGGATCTGCTGTCCTTTTCTTAATCTCTATGGCACTTCTTTACAGTTCGTCTATGAACAGCAACGTTCAAATTGTCTCGATATTGAGACAGGCCAAAAGTGATACAACTCAGAAAAAGAGGAAAAGCAGCAGTTTCCCAAAATCACACACCTAAAAATGGAGAAAGTTTGCCATTTCATGTGTCATTACGGTAAATTCAGATTGAATGCTCATTGTAACACCACGAGGTTGGCTCGATCGCGGGTCTTTCAAGTCCCATATTAGTACTTAAGCTATAAAATTCATTGCCAAAAAGTTCAAGTTCGCATTTGCCAGCTGCAAAGTGAGGAACCCTAAAGCGGATTCTAAGCAACTTTCAAAATTCTAATAGAATAGGATTTAAAAAATATGTAAAATTCGTTTTTCAAAATAAGCTGCACAAAGCTCCAGACACTTCTTTTAAAAGTAATGTTACCAGCCAAGAAGTCCATCGAAGCTGAGGGTCCTGAGAATTTAACCGAGACAGTGGTTGAAATAAGATTCATTAGGAGCTGGAACTACTAATTAATTCACAAAGCTACTACAGCCGTTAAAATTAACAATATAAACTTGTTTGTAGTGTAGCACTCAGGTATAGCACAGGGAAATGGTAATGGGTGATTGTGATAGGCACACTACACGTATAAGACTTAATTACATAAAAAAATTAAGATAAATTACAAAAAAAAAAAACTGGAAAAGTGCATCCAGAATACTCCAAACTTTTGCTGTGTATATGAGGAAAAAGTAATAATTTGGTGATTATGTTAATCTACACTACTCAAGACCTGATCTAGGTTATTCTAAACTTTGAAAATATTTTTGTTATCCAGACAATCTGTATCCTATTTTAAGTGTATACCCAGCAATAAAAGTGCAAATACATATGCATACCAGAGGGTTCTGTGATTATTCTTCGAAAGTCTAGAATTTTGAACCACAAAGGTATTGAACAAACAAAGGAGTTACTATATTATTATTATTATTATTATTATTATTATTATTATTATTATTATTATTATTATTATTATTATTATTATTATTATTATTATTATTATTATTATTATTATTATTATTATTAAAATAATTTAAGTGATATACTTGATATTTATCTACGTTAAGGGCCGATTTCTTACTTTTGATAAATAGACTCGACAATTCTTATTTCATTTTTTTTTTTATGTATTATTTTATATTCATTACTATGTATGGACCTTTTACAGATGTTTTCACAGTGACTGTGAATAGAAGACTGAAGAGGCCTTGATACAAATTTTTTTAATCAAAAATTCCGCCCAGCATGATCACACATTCGAAGAAGAAGAAGAAGAAGAAGAAGAAGAAGAAGAAGAAGAAGAAGAAGAAGAAGAAGAAGAAGAAGAAGAAGAAGAAGAAGAAGAGGGTAGTTTACAGATTAGCGGGGCATGCCGCTCAAACGATCTCATCCCTCCACTCAGGTAAGTAGTTCGACTGTAGGTTAGGTAAGTATTTTTAGTAAGGATAGTAAGATGGGGGGTCCCATGGGGGCGATCTCCCCTGGCTAAGAGGTTAGGTAAGTATTTTCAGTTAGGATAGTAAAAAATTGTTTCGTATGCCTATTGTCGCCATTTTTGTTTTGTGTTCATCCGCCAGGTCTCTAGTTAGAGCCTATCGCCATCTATTGGTAGGTTTTGAACATTGGTATGCCTCACTAAACTGTAGGTGTTCCTAAGAAGAAGAAGAAGAAGAAGAAGAAGAAGAAGAAGAAGAAGAAGAAGAAGAAGAAGAAGAAGAAGAAGAAGAAGAAGAAGAAGAAGAAGAAGAAGAAGAAGAAGAAGAAGAAGAAGAAGAAGAAGAAGAATTAACATTAGCACTGGTAGTAATATGAGCTTGAGCAATAAAGATAAGCAAAGAGAGTCCAAACGGTTATCGCAAGATACTTTGGATTCCGTTTTACGTCATGAACTCCCTTTTCTACTAAGGGCTAGGACGGTTGTCTTCTTACGAAGGACTTGTTTTGGCAGATGTAATCGTTACCCTGAGTGTATGCCCTTACTAACCTCAGTCCGTGAGGGGGCGCGAACCCTCGACCTGCCGCCTCAGAGTCGCAGACGCTACCATTTTGCCACGGAGACTACCTATCGCATGATACTTTAATATCCAAAATTTGTACCTGCCTCTTAGGAGTTATATCACCCTACCATTTTGCAACGCATAGCTGAATTAAATTGTAAATTGAAAAATACAAAATATTTTGATAAGGACAAAGCTAGGACAATGCTGAAAAGAACAAGAAACATGAATGCACCTCACAGCAGAGCGGGCAAATTATTATTTGCAGTAGTCTAGCCTTCTATGATTTTAGTTTTCTTTACTAAATAAACAAAGAAAGGTTTTTAGGATGACTATATTAAATTAGTTTACTCAGATAAGTAAAAATACATGATGCATATGGTTAAATTATTATTATTATTATTATTATTATTATTATTATTATTATTATTATTATTATTATTATTATTATTATTATTATTATTATTATTATTATCATTATTATTATTATTATTATTATTATTATTATTATTATTATTATTATTATTATTATTATTATTATTATTATTATTATTATTATTATTATTATTATTATTATTATTATCCTATTATTATTATTATTATTATTATTATTATTATTATTATTATTATTATTATTATTACAGGTAAATAATTAATTTCACTCCTCAACGAGTTGATAATTAAAGCTAAATACTTTTCTTGTTGCATGCAATCTTTTCCTAAGAGGTCTTTGAGTGTGTTCCATTCATTATTTGCAGTGCGAATTCACATTAATCCGCCAACAATTAGAGAGTCTCATGTATCCCATATATGTAAGCGAAAAAGCAATTAACATAGCAAATAAAATATTTTATAATGGCCGACAGAACAGTCAGAAATAAACTTTGCTAATACGATTAGAATACCCTAGTTAGAAAATATTAAAATTCTTAGTGATCAATTAAGCAGAAGTAATCCATCTATATTTAATTATCCTAAAACAATTGGTTCTTCACTTATTAACGTATATCAGAATAAAAAAAGCTTTAGAAGCAGTGATATATAAAATTTATTGCAGTTCTTGCAATAAATCTTACATAGGTCAAACTGGTCGTTCACTAGGCCAGAGAATTTCTGAGCATAAAAGAGCAGTGCGATATGGTGTTGAAAGTTATTTGTGCATATGCGAGATACTTACTGGTCACCATATTAATTGGCGTGAGTCCTCATTGCTATATAAGAGTAATTGCCAATGCAGGAGAAAGATACTTGAAGCAGCCATTATAGAAAAATCAGAAGCCTTAAATTTATCAAATGGACAGTGGAGATCTGGCTTTGTGGATGAAGCAATATTAAAAGACCTCATTAAGAAGATTATGCCAAATGACCGTCCACCTGACCTGAGGTCTGAAGATAATCCCATCGTGGATCCTCCTGGCAATCGTAGCTAGCATCTCCCCCCCCCCCATATTCTTTATCCAGAACTTTGTATATATCGATTCATTTGTACCTGAAGAGGACTGGAGTCCAGTCGTAATATATAGTACATCTTCGCTTCTTTAAGTGTTTTATATATGGGCCTTTTTTGCTTCATATATACATATATATATTTATTCTTATTTATTATTTATATTTATTTTTATCTACCTAGGCTGTTTCCCCTTTTAATTGGGGGGTAGCCGACATAAAAAACAAACAAACAAACAATAAGGGGAATACACTGCTCTATGGGGAATGACGAGGGAGCTAGCGTCCGTTCAGATGGCACTGCTTGAGTGCAACACCCCATCCTCCCTGCTCTTCCACAACTTGTGTCGCTTCACAACTGCCAACTCCTCCTACTGCCCCTACCACAGGGCTACCTTTGTAAGATGCAGCCCCGTGGTAACAGCGGATGCCCATCAGAGCTGCGTCACAATAGCTCGCCACTCATTCCTATTCCTAGCACGCTCTCTTGCTTCCCTCACATCCATCCTCCCATCATTCAGGGCTCTCCTTACTCCATCCATTCACCCAAACCTAGGCCTCCCTCTAGCATTTCTCCTATCAACTCTCGAATTCATTACCTTTTTTAGCAGTCTTTCCTCATCCATCTTTTCCACATGGCCAAACCATCTCAGAACATTCATATCTACTCTGGCTGCAATTTCTCTCCTCACACCCGTTCTTGCTCTCACCACTTCATTCCTAACCCTATCCAACCGAGATACACCAATCATACTCCTCAGTCATTTCATCTCAAATACACTTAGTCTCCGTCTCTCACTTACTTTCATACCCCATAATTCTGATCCATATATCACAGTTGGCACAACCACTCTCTCATACATAACTTTATTAACATTCATTTCCAACCCTCTATTCTTCATCACTCCTTTTAACGCACCCAACACTTTACATCCTTCATTCACTCTGTGACACGCATCTGCTTCCACTCCACCACTTGCAGCTATAACCGAGCCTTAATACTTAAACTAATCAACTTCCTCAAGTGTCTCTCCATTCAACATAATATTCAATCCAGCACCATCCTCATTTCTTCTACACCTCATAACCTTACTCTTTCCCACATTCACTCGCGACTTCCTTCTCTCACACACCACTCCAAATTCTGACACTAACTGACACAGCTTCTTCTCTGAATCTGTCACCATCACAGTATCATCTGCAAACAGCAACTGATTCAGCTCCCACTCGCTATCATCCCCATCTTCCATTCTCAAACCTCGACTACGCACTCGCTCATTCACCTCTCTTACGACTCCATCAATATACAAATTGAACAGCCATGGTGACATCACATATCCCTGTCTCAGTCCCACACTCACTGGAAACCACTCACTCACTTCATTCCCTACCCTAACACAAGCTCTACTGCCCTCATATAAACTCTTCACTGCATACAACAATTTACCATTAATTCCATATAATCTCAAAACATTCCACATTGCCTCTCTATCAACTCTATCA
>JAXCGZ010016992.1:137500-177500 GCA_037179515.1 Halocaridina rubra
AAGTTTCTTACTGTTGATCTACCTTCTCTGAAGCCATGTTGCCTCACTGACAAAAAGTTGAAGGATTCCAAGTGAAGAGAGATATGTGTCCTTAGTAGTTTCTCCATAACTTTGCAAACTATACTGGTCAAGGAAACTGGTCTATAGTTCAGAGCCGTATCCCTCCTTCCCTTTTTGAATATAGGTGTCACATTTGCTTGTTTCCAGCATCTTGAAATCTCCCCTGACTCCAGTGACTTTTTAAATATGATACTTAGTGCCACTGATATTGAGTTTGCGCATTTTTTAAGCACATGAGGGGATATATCATCAGGACCTGTAGCTTTATGAACATCTAAATCCATCAGCGCTTTGCATACCTCTGTGGCTGTAAGGTTGATGTTCTCTAATACCGGCCCTTGAGCTTCTATCTCTACAATCTAAGGGGGTGGGGTATTTTCTACTGTAAATACTGACTGAAACTCCTTGTTCAATTCTTTGCAGATCTCTTCATCCGTCTCAGTGATGCTTCCATCCGCTCTCTTTAGCCTTAAAACCTGTTCTTTTATCTTCAGTTTTCCTCTGATGAAGCTGTGGAAAAACTTGGAATTTTCTTTAGCCTTCCTGGTGATGTCCCTCTCATAGTCTCTCTCTGCCTCTCTCCTTTTACTTAGGTAGTCATTTCTTGCTCTTTTGTAGGATTTCTAGGCATTTATGTTTTTTCTCCTCCTATGCCTTTTCCAGCATTTGTCTCTCCACTCCTTAGCTCTTTTACACTCATTATCGAACCATTTCTCTCTGGCATGAATTACACCTACTTTGGTGACAGGTATGCAGCAATCTACTATCTTCCCATATTTCTCAAAAA
Organism: Halocaridina rubra; assembly: GCA_037179515.1. Taxonomy (NCBI): domain Eukaryota; kingdom Metazoa; phylum Arthropoda; class Malacostraca; order Decapoda; family Atyidae; genus Halocaridina; species Halocaridina rubra. The sequence continues at coordinate 138,348 of JAXCGZ010016992.1, forward strand.
AGATGTAATACATTTCTTGTACAGATTTGTTGTAAAATAAGGTTCTCCAGTCAATAACTGCAAAAAGCTCATTCATTTTGATGTAATCTCCTTTCGGATAGTTCCTCCTCATGTCCTCAGTGCCTCTACTCTCAGGCAGAATATCTTCAATGATATACTCCATCAACAACACACAGTGGTCACTCTTTCCAATTGGTGGTTCATACTCAATTTTTTCAATATCCAACACATTATCTGTGAATACTAGATCAAGTAGTGATGGCTCATCCCCACCCCTGGCCCTCGTTGGTTCCATTACATGTTGTTGTAGGAAATTCCCTTGTATGCAATCTAGGAATTTTGCCCCGAATAAGTCCTCACCACTGTGTGGGTCAAGATTTATCCAATCTATCTCTTTATGATTAAAATCTCCCATAATCAAAATCCTACATTTTTTCCCGTGCCATGTTAACAACTGAGCTTATGACTTCAATAGTACCTATATGACTTTCCTCATAAACTTCTAGCCTATTCTGGTTCCTTGGTGGGTTATATACAACAGTTATTATAATGCTCTCTGACCCAGTATTTATGCGAGCAACAAGAAATTTCTTGAACTCACTTTCTATAGCCAAGTTTATTTCTTCAACTTGAATCCTTTCACTTATGAGCAGTGCTATCCCTCCACCAGTCCTCTCAGATCTTTCAACCCTTAGTATTCTGAAGCCCTTAGGAAAAACTGTGACACTGTTTATGTCCTCACTCAACTTAGTGTATGTAATTGCTACTATATCTGCCTTACTGTTGTGAATCCTATCTTTAAATTCTACTGCCTTACCAGCTAATCCATCAGCATTTGTGTATAATAATCTTAATGAGGCCACATCCCCTGATCTTCTGTCATTATCCTCTTTATCTCCCCTTTGTTTGGAAGAACTCTGAAATGAAAAATTTTCTTCTCTTCTTCATTTCTTTCCTCATTTAACCTTCTTGCCTCTTCCTACAAGTTTTTGATCTTTCCCATCTCTTCCTGTGTTCTGTCTCGTCTAATGAACACTTCTTTGAATTCTTAAAGGTCTTTTAGACCTTTTTTTCTCAACAATATTTCCCTACATGTTTCCCCTCTCTCAAAGGTTACTTTTGTTGGTCTCGGCTTTCCTTCCTTCGAATATTTACCTAGTTGGTGTATGTTTACAATACCCACAGGACCACAAACTACTCCAAGCTTTCTTATCAGGTCTACAACCCTAGCTTTATTTTCTTCAAGTCTCCCCTGCCATGTTGGCTCCTGGGATTCGCTTATGCCTGAGATTACCACTGTCTTCTCTTTATCAAGTGCCTGTTTGATGAGTGGGTTTGCCCTTTCCATCACAACGTCTTTCATTTTTTCGATTACTCTCTCTTTATAGTCAACTGTTTGTATGTTTTCCAGTGCCACCACCTTTACAGCCTCTTTTACTGCTACATTCCCCTTTAGTGCATCAGCAAAGGAAGTTTTCATGGCATCATTTTCCATATTCAGCTCCTGGAACTCTTTTCTGAACTGTTCAATGTTTTCCTTAATCTGGACATTTCAAGCAGCAATCTCGTCTCTCTCATAAGAGAGAAGTGAACTAACATCTAATTCCTTTAGGATGTCATTCAGCTGTTTGTTTTTATCTTCTAGTTTAGAAATTCTAGTTTCTAGTTGACTCTTTTCCCCTTCCAGCTTCTTTATTCTTTTTTCTAGTTCCTTTCTCTCCTGCCCTTGTGCTTTATTTGCTTCCTCCAAAGATCTTATTTCCTCTCTGAGTGTTTCATTCTCTTTCATTTCTCCATCCATATTCCAAATTTTTTCATCAAGGCTTATAACCATTGCCTGTAAATCCTTGATTTTCTGTTTTAGTCTCCTAATGGCTACCCCTCCTCCCAACCCATGGGTGGGAGAGATTTGGGACAGAGATGGTCTCATTTTTATGTTCTCTCTCTCACAGAATATAGAAAGAAGAAGAGAAAGAGAAAAAAAAGAGAGAAAAACTTTTATTTAAGCTTCACACAGAATTTTTATATCTCCATATGAGTGCTATTTAGTGACTCAATTTATCTCTTTCCTGGTAACACACATCTTAACTTAAAAATTTGACTATGGTAATTTGAGGATAAAAAGAAAAAGAAAAAAAATGCAACAAGACACAAGTCAAACCTGAAGGAAAATTCAAATTTGTGTCTGAGGAGGCACCCACCTGTTTCTGCTATACATTCTTCCTAACTGATTCACTCACTTGCTAACCAAAATATGTTATCACAGGATTAGACTTTACATTTAACTCAATATATATACAAAATAAAAAAAAATAGTAAAGGAGAAAGCTAAAAGAAAAGAAAAAAAAATGAAGAAAATAAGACAGATGTACTACTTGGCAACTTAACTCAGTACTGTTGACAGGTGTATTTTTGGTATTTATTTAATTATTCAATTATTTCGTGCATCAAACTAACTAACAAGTTAATATAAATGGGAAGGATACTGATTTTAACAATATATGGAACCACAGGATCAGGTAAACGGCTTAAGAGCTTTCCCCAGTTTACACAAAAAATTAGGTAATGTGATGTAATGGCTTCACCTCTGGCAACTCTTCTAAATTTCCTTCAAGGCAGAACAGGACAGCTTCTTCTCTCTCCCCTCACGAAAATCTTCTCAATTTTTTCCTTTAATATTTTGGACAGTCTCGTCATACAACAAATATAAGTTTTGTACTCACAATACTCTGCAGGATTTCTGATTTAGGGAAATTATGGTAAAGTTTTCCACTAAGCGCTTAGTCACTCAAAAACACAAGGAAAAATTTAAGAGATACTGGGATGTGTGTACTGTGTGTTCGTGCGCGTTGTGTGCGATACAGTGTGAAAACTTACGTTAATATTACGGATAAACAATATGAATATAATCAAAAGTACTCTCAGAATATCATTGACAATACTAAGAAAGGCTCTGCTTATATCAAAGGCCCGATTTTTAAACAGTGTAAACCTAGGATACCATATTGTTAGTTAGCTGGACACACACAAATGGATTTCATAAATGCATCTGATGCGGTTCTGAAATCCATTTGTGTGTGTCTAGCTAACTAACAATATGGTATCCTAGGTTTACACTGTTTACAAAATCGGGCCTTTGATATAAGCAGAGTCTTTCTTAGGATTGTCAATGATATTGTGATAAGAAAGCTGTCATGTAATGGGAATTCTGTTTGTTACGCTAATTCAGCAAAATACTGATATGTCCACCAGGTTGTTTGAGTTAGGACTACATCTGCATCTTCTGGAGAGCGGTAATAAAGTAATGTGTTGGACAATGAGGTTAACCTTATTGGAATGTCATTGACAGCCTCAGCAGGAAATCTGAGAATAAGAACTTGTAGCTGCAAAGTAGGTAACGCATCTGATAGCAATTGTATAAGTGGATGACATAATGTTACAAAGCACCATCTTTCACCAACTTATAGTTTATTGATGTTGCATAAAGAAAATATCATTCTATGGATTTGCAGGTATATAAGACAAACTACTAGAACGATATTCAGACCCTCTAATATTCTGAGACAAGAAAGTTTAGTGTTTCAATAAGAACGTTAAAATGTGGATAATAGCATGTGGATTATGGGAGTGTTATTACAAATAGCCTGAGTAGCTCTGTAGATAAAATTCGAGCAAGAGAAATATTCACTCTCGTGCTTTGTAAATTAAATTCTTCTGGAATCAAAGTCAAATTATTCATCTTCAAACATTACTGCTTGATGTTTTAAGGATGCGACTTATGTTAAAACTATAATAAGTTTTCAAACGGGGCTAATAAAAAATAGCAGCTGCTTCTCATATAGAAATGAAAAGCTGCTGGGATTATCCTAATATGAAATTGACCATCATGTCTGTCAGCGAGCAGAGTAACTCATCTTTGAACATTATGTCAACATGAATCGTGATAAGATTTGAATTGGTTATTAAATCCTTTCATAAATGACATTATTATTTGTTACTAACCATACGAATATTAAGGGAAGTACATGATATACCTTGATAATGATACAAAGGTTAGGTAGCAATAATTAAGTTGGTTCAAAACTGAGCACTGCTTGAGCATAATTTAATGGAAATTCTTTTTCGTTGCTGTCATCAGAATATATATATATATATATATATATATATATATATATATATATATATATATATATATATATATATATATATATATATATATATATATATATATATATATATATATATATATATATTTCTTTTATTCACAATTTTTTTCTAGATATAAGTAACATCCATAATGACTTTCCATAATTGCTATTTAGGTAAGTTTAATTCTAATGACTCTTTGTGTTTCAGGTAGTTCTATTTCAGATATGAATTTTATAGTCCTAATACGAAATACTTTTGTCTTTGGAAATGTAAACAAATAATTGCTAAATTTTTATCAGCTTTAACGCTAACGGTTCTTAATTTTTTAATAATTATGTTTATGGGATACCTTGTCTTATAACTTATATATAAAACTCTTTTTTTCTTTTTGTTTTTATAATATGAACGTAATTTTTGTAAATAAATACCAAAAATTTACCTGTCAATAGTACTGAGTTAAGTTGCCAAGTAGTACAGCTGTCTTATTTTCTTCATTTTTTTTTCTTTTCTTTTAGCTCTCTCTTTTACTATTTTTTTTATTTTGTATATATATTGAGTTAAATGTAATGTCTGATCCCGTGATAACATATCTTGGTTAGCAAGTGAGTTTATCAGTTAGGAAGAATATATAGCAGAAACAGGTGGGTGCCACCTCAGACACAAATTCGAATTTTCCTTCAGTTTTGACTTTTATTTTGTTGCATTTTTTTCTTTTTCTTTTTATCCTCAAATTACCATAGTCAAATTTTTAAGTTAAGATGTGTGTTACCAGAAAAGAGATAAATTGTGTCACTAAATAGCACTTATATGGAGATATAAAAATTCTGTGTGATGCTTAAATAAAAGTTTTTCTCTCTTTTTTTTTCCCTTTCTCTTCTTCTTTCTATATTCTGTGAGAGGGAGAACATAAAAATGAGGCCATCTCTGTCCCAAACCTCTCCCACCCATGGGTCGGGAGGAGGGGTAGCTATTAGGAGACTATAACAGAAAATCAAGGATTTAGAGGCAATGGTTATAAGCCTTGCTGATAAAATTCGGAATGTGGATAGACAAATGAAAGAGAATGAAAAGAATAAAGAAGCTGGAAGGGGAAAAGAGTGAACTAGAAACTAGAATTTCTAAACAAGAAGATAAAAACAAACAGCTGAATGACAACCTAAATGAATTAGATGTTAGTTCAGTGCTCTCTTCTGAGAGAGACAAAATTGCTGCTTGGGATGTCCAGATTAAGGAAAGCATTGAACATTTTAGAAAAGAGTTCCAGGAGCTGAATATGGAAAATGATTCCATGAAAACTTCCTTTGCTGATGCACTAAAGGGGAATGTGGTAGTAAAAGAGGCTGTAAAGGTGGTGGCACTGGAACACATACAAACAGTTGACTATAAAGAGACAGTAATCAAAAAATTAAAGACATTGTGATGGAAAGGGCAAACCCACTCTTCAAACAGGCACTTAATAAAGAGAAGACAGTGGTAATCTCAGGCATAAGTGAATCCCAGGAGCCAACATGGCAGGGGAGACTTGAAGAAAATAAAGCTAGGGTTGTAGACCTGATAAGAAAGCTTGGGGTAGTTAGTGGTCCTGAGGATATTGTAAATATACACCAACTAGGTAAATATTCGAGGGAAGGAAAGCCGAGACCAACAAAAGTAACCTTTGAGAGAGGGGAAACATGTAGGGAAATATTGTTGAGAAAAAAAGTCTAAAAGACCTTCAAGAAGTCAAAGAAGTGTTCAATAGACGATACAGAACACAGGAAGAGATGGGAAAGATCAAAAACTTGTTGGAAGAAGCAAGAAGGTTAAATGAGGAAAAAAATGAAGAAGTGAAGAAAAATATTCATTTCAGAGTTCTTCCAGACAAAGGGGAGATAAAGGAGATAATGACAGAAGATCAGGGGATGGGGCCTCATTAAGATTGTTATACACAAATGCTGATGGATTAACTGGTAAGGCAGTAGAATTAAAAGATAGGATTCACAACAGTAAGGCAGATATAGTAGCAATTACAGAGACTAATTTGAGTGAGGATATAAATAGTGTCACAGTTTTTCCTAAGGGCTTCAGAATATTAAGGGTTGAAAGATCTGAGAGGACTGGTGGAGGGATAGCACTGCTCATAAGAGAAAGGATTCAAGTTGAAAAAATAAACTTGGCTATAGAAGGTGAGTTCAAGGAATTTCTTGTTGCTCGCATAAATACTGGTTCAGAGAGCATTATAATAACTGTTGTATATAACCCACCAAGGAACCAGAATAGGCTTGAAGTTTATGAAGAAAGTGATAGAGGTACTATTGAAGTCATAAACTCAGTTGTTAACATGGCACGGGGGAAAAAATGTAGGATTTTGATTATGGGAGATTTTAATCATAAAGAGATAGATTGGATAAATCTTGACCCACACAGTTTTCAGGACTCATTCGGGGCAAGATTCCTAGATTGCGTACAAGGGAATTTCCTACACCAACATGTAATGGAACCAACGAGGGCCAGGGGTGGGGATGAGCCATCACTACTTGATCTAGTATTCAAAGATAATGTGTTGGATATTGAAAAAATTGAGTATGAACCACCAATTGGAAAGAGTGACCACTGTGTGTTGTTGATGGAGTATATCATTGAAGATATTCAGCCTGAGAGTAGAGGCACTGAGGACATGAAGAGGAACTATCCGAAAGGAGATTACATCAAAATGAATGAGCTTTTTGCAGTTATTGACTGGAGAACCTTATTTTACAACAAATCTGTACAAGATATGTATGACATCTTTTGTGAGAAATATGGGAAGATAGTAGATCGCTGCATACCTATCACTAAAGTAGGTGTAATTCATGCCAGAGAGAAATGGTTCAATAATGAGTGTAGAAGAGCTAAGGAGTGGAGAGACAAATGCTGGAAAAGGTATAGGAGGAGAAAAAACATAAATGCCTGGCAAACCTACAAAAGAACAAGAAATGACTACCTAAGTAAAAGGAGAGAGGCAGAGAGAAACTATAAGAGGGACATCACCAGGAAGGCTAAAGAAAATCCCAAGCTTTTCCACAGCTTTATCAGAGGAAAACTGAAGATAAAAGAACAGTTTTTAAGGCTAAAGAGAGCTGATGGAAGCATCACTGAGACAGATGAAGAGATCTGCAAAGAACTGAACAAGGAGTTTCAGTCATTATTTACAGTAGAAAATACCCCACCCCCTCAGATTGCAGAGATAGAAGCTCAAGGGCCAGCATTAGAGAACATCAGCCTTACAGCCACAGAGGTATGCAAAGTGCTGATGGATTTAGATGTTCATAAAGCTACAGGTCCTGATGACATATCCCCTCATGTGCTTAAAAAATGCGCAAACTCAATATCAGTGGCACTAAGTATCATATTTAAAAAGTCACTGGAGTCAGGGGAGATTCCAAGATGCTGGAAACAAGCAAATGTGATACCTATCTTCAAAAATGGGAAGGAGGGATACGGCTCTGAACTATAGACCAGTTTCCTTGACCAACATAGTTTGCAAAGTTATGGAGAAACTACTAAGGAAACATATCTCTCTTCACTTGGAATCCTTCAACTTTTTGTCAGTGAGGCAACATGGCTTCAGAGAAGGTAGATCAACAGTGACAAACTTATTAGAATTTTATGATGAGGTAAGCCGAATCTTACAGGAAAGAGAGGGCTGGGTAGATTACATATTCATAGACTCCCAGAACGTGTTTGACACTGTTCCACATGGGAGACTTATTAGGAAGCTGCAAGCAATGGTTTGAATAGGTGGAAATGTCTTGGAATGGATAAAAACTTACTTAGAAGGAAGGGAACAGAGGGTTAGAGTAAGACACTCAGTGTCTGAATGGTGAAGGGTACGTAGTACAGTTCCACAGGGTTCAGTTTTAGGGCCACTTTTGTTCCTAGTATATGTAAATGACCTACCAGAGTCTGTAAATTCATTCATGAATATGTTTGCAGATGATGCAAAGATTTTGAAGAAAGTAGGAAACGAGAACAATGGTAGAGAACTTCAGGAAGATCTAAATAGTCTGCATGAGTGGTCAGAAAAGTGGCTAATGAAATTCAGTACTTCAAAATGTAAGGTAATGAGAATGGGTACAAGTGCAAGAAGGCCCAAGCTTGACTACTCGGTGGCTGGAGTACAATTTCAAGAGACAGAGAATGAGAGAGATCTAGGAGTAAACATACTTGAAGATTTTTCTCCAGAAATGCATATAAATGGCATAGTAAGGGCAGCATATGCTTTCTTAGCAAATGTAAGGGTAGCTTTCAGGCACACGGACTATGAAATATTCAAAAATAGTAATATAACCTATGTGAGGCCAAAGCTTGAATATGCAGCCCCCTTTTGGAATCCACACTTGAAAAAGCATGTAGTTAAGCTGGAAAAAGACATGCCACGAAACTGGTGCCAGAAATACGCAATCTCAGTCATGCTGTGAGGTTGAGTGGATTAGACTTACCATCACTCGAAGCTAAAAGAATGAGGGGGGATGTGGTGACGGTTTATAAATTCCTTCATGGTTATGACAGAGTGGATAGGGATCGATATTTTGATATGGCTGGCACTAGAACTGGAGGTCATAGTTTGCAGCTTCATAAGAAATCTTCTATGCAGGATGTAAGGAAGTACTTTTTTAGTGTAAGAGTAGTTGATAATTGGAATTCGCTAAGTGAGGATGTAGTTAATGCTAACTCAATCCATAGTTTTAAGGGCAAGCATGATAAATATCACTAAGTGCAAAATGGAACCGACCAGCAGACGGAAAGTTACGAGCTTGGGGTTCTTTCCCGTAAGCACAATTAGATAATTACACACACACACACACACACACACACACACACACACATACACACACACACAAACACACACACACACACACACACACACACACACACACACACACACACACACACACACACACACACACATATATATATATAATATATATATATATATATATATATATATATATATATATATATATATATATATATATATATATATATATATATATATATATATATATATATATATATATATATATATATATATATCTACCTTGGCTGTTTTCCCTTTTAACTGGGGGGGTAGCCGACATAAAAAAAAAATAAGGGGATTACTTTGCTCTATGGGCAATGACATGGGAGCTAGCGACCGTTCAGATGGCACTGCTGGAGTGCCACAGCCCATCCTCCCGGCTCTTCCACAACCTGTGACGCTTCACAACTGCCAACTTCCCTTCTGCCCCTACCACAAGGCTACCTCTGTAAGATGCAGCCCCGTGGTAACAGCAGATGCCCATCAGAGCTGCGTCACAATCGCTCGCCACTCATTCCTATTCCTAGCACGCTCGCTTGCTTCCCTCACGTCCATCCTTCTATTATTCAGGGCTCTCCCTACTCCATCCATCCATCCAAACTTAGGCCTTGCTCTAGCATTTCTCCCATCAACTCTCGAATTCATCACCTTTTTCGGCAGTCTTTCATCATCCATCTTTTCCACATGGCCAAACCATCTCAGACCATTCGTATCTACTCTGGCTGCAATTTCTCTCCTCACACCCGTTCTTGCTCTCACCACTTCATTCCTAACCCTATCCAACCGAGATGCACCAATCATACTCCTCAGGCATTTCATCTCAAACACATTTAGTTTTCGTTTCTCACTTACTTTCATACCCCATAACTCTGATCCGTACATCACAGTTGGCACAATCACTTTCTCATACAAAACTTTCTTAACATTCATTTCCTACCCTCTATTCTTTATCACTCCTTTCAACGCACCCAAAACTTTACATCCTTCATTCACTTTGTGACACACATCTGCTTCCACTCCACCATTTGCAGCTATAACCGAGCCTAAATGCTTAAACTGATCAACTTCCTCAAGTGTCTCTCCATTCGACATAGCATTCAATTCAGCACCATTCTCATTTCTTGTACACCTCATAACTTACTCTTTTCCACATTCACTCGCCTTCTGGCTAGTACAGTGGTAATGCGCTGGCCTCGCATTCGCGAGGTCGACAGATCGGTTCTCGTTCAGGACCGAGAGCTTAAGCTGTTTACTGGGAAGGTTACTGCTGTGGATGGGCACCACAGTAGGGGGTTGGGGCTTGCACCGGCTGACGCCCGCCAGAGCAGGGGCGATGCCTCTGATAGGAGGGCTAAAACCGCAAACTTTAACTTTTTTTTAACTTTCTTCTCTCACACACCATTCCAAATTCTGACTAACTGACACAGCTTCTCCTCTGAATCTGCCACCACCACAGAATCATCTGCAAACAGCAACTGATTCAGCTCCCACTCGTTATTATTCCCATCTACCATTCTCAAACTTCGACCTCGCACTCACTATTCACCTCTCTTACAACTCCATCAATATACAAATTGAACAGCCATGGTGACATCACACATCCCTGTCTCAGTCCCACACTCACTGGAAACCACTCACTCACTTCATTCCCTACCCTAACACAAGCTCTACTGCCCTCATACAAACTCTTCACTGCATGCAACAATTTACCATTAATTCCATATTATGTCAAAACATTCCACATTGCCTCTCTATCAACTCTATCATACACTTTCTCCAGATCCAAAAATGCAAAATACCCATCCTTACCCTTTGCTAAATATTTCTCACATAACTGCCTAACTATAAAAATCAGATCTATGCAACCTCTACCTCTCCTAAAACCACTCTGCACTTCCGTGATCACATTTTCTGTCTTATCCCTAATCCTATTAACCAGTATCCTACCATACTCTTTTCCCACCACACTCAACTTTCTTATACCCCTAAAATTACTGCATTCATACACATCTCCCTTACCTTTGTATAGGGGCACTATACAAGCAATCACCCATTCCACTGGCACCATTGACAACATAAAGCATATATTAAACACTCTCACTAACCATTCCAATGCAGTCACACCACCTTCTTTCAACATCTCTGCTCTCACACCATCTATTCCAGGTGCTTTTCCTGTTTTCGCTTCATACAATGCCCTTTTCACCTCCTCTCTTGTAATCTTTCTTTCATTTTCATCTCCCATGTTGGTTTCTTGGTGGGTTATATGCAATAGTTTTTATATTGGTCACTGACCCATTATGTATGCGAGCAACAAGAAATTCCTTGAACTCACTTTCTATAGCAAAGTTTATTTCTTCAACCTGAAGTCTTTCACTTATGAGCAGTGCTATTCTTCCTCCAGTCCTCTCAGATCTTTCAACCCTTAATATTCTGCAGCCCTTGCGAAAATCTGTGACATTGTTTATGTCCTCACTTATCTTAGTCTTTGTAACCACTACTAAATCTGCCTTACTGTTGTGAAACCTATTCTTTAATTCTACTGACTATATACCAGCTATTCCATCAGCATTTGTGTGCAGCAATCTTAATGAGACTGCATTCTTTGATCTTTTATCATTATCTTCTTTATCTCCCCTTTGTCTGGAAGAACTCTGAATAAAAAATTTTCTCCTCCTCTTCATTATTTTCCCCATTTAACCTTCTAGCCTCTTGCAACAAGTTTTTGATCATTTCCATCTCTTCCTGTGTTCTGTATGGTCTAATGAATGTCTCTTAATTTCATTTTCTCATCAATATTTCTCTATATGTGTCCTCTCTCTCAAAGGCTTCTTTCGTTGGTCTATTCTTTCACTCCCTAGAATATTTACCAAGTTGGTGAAAGCTTACAATATCCTCTTGACCACATAATACTCAAAGCTTCTTTATCAGGTCTAATACCTTTGCTTTATTTTGTTCAAGTCTACCTTGCAATGTTGATTCCTGGGATTCCATTATGCCTGAGATTACCAACTATGACTATGACTATGATTGTCTTCTCTTTGTCAATTGCATGTTTAATCAGTGGATTAACCCTATCCATCACAACGTCTTTTTTTTCTATTACTGTTGCTTTATAATCAACCATTTGTATGTTTCCCAGTGCCACCACTCTCACAGCCTCTTTTACTGCCACATTTCCCTTTAATGCATCAGCAAAGGAAGTTTTCATGGCATCATGTTCCGTATTCAGCTCTTGAAACTCTTTTCTAAAGTGTTCGATGTTTTCCTTAATCTGGACATTCCAAGCTGCAATCTCGTCTCTCTGGCCTCATCCCTTGATCTTCTATCATTATTTTCTTTATCTCCCCTTTGTCTGGAAGAACTCTGAATCAAAAATTTTCCTCTTCTTCATTTCTTTCCTCATTTATCCTTCTAGCTTCTTGCAACAAGTTTCTGATCCTTTCCATCTCTTCCTGTGTGTGTGTGTGTTGTATGGTCTAATGAACACTGTCTTGAATTCTTGAAGGTCTCTTAGTTTTATTTTTTCAGCAATATTTCTCGATATGTGTCCCCTCTCTCAAAGGTTACTTTTGTTGGTGTATCCTTTCCCTCCCTAAAACATTTACCAGGTTGGTGAAAGTTTACAATATCCTCTGGACCACATAATACTCCAAGCTTCTTTGTCAAGTCTAAAACCTTAGCTTTATTTTGGTCAAGTCTACCCTTCAATGTTAATTCCTGGAATTACCTTATGCCTGAGATTACCATTATCTTCTCTTTATCAATTGCATGTTTTATCAATGGATTAGCCCTCTCCATCACAGCGTCTTTTTTTTTCTATTACTGTTGCTTTTTTGTCAACCGTTTGTATGTTTTCCAGTGCCACCACTCTTACAGCCTCTTTTACTGCCACATTCCCCTTTAGTGCATCTGCAAAGGAAGTTTTCATGGCATCATGTTCCGTATTCAGCACCTGAAACTTTTCTATAGTGCTGCAATCTCGTCTCTCAGAAGATAGCAGTGAACTAACATTTAATTCATTCAGGTTCTCATTCAGCTGTTTGTTGCTATCTTCTTATTTAGAAATTCTGGTTTCTAGTCACTCTTTTCCCCATCCAGCTTCTTTTTTTGTTTTTCTAGTTCTTTTCTCTCTTGCCCTTGTGTCTTATTTGCTTCCTCAAAATATCTTATAACCTCTCTAAGTGTTTCATTATCTTTCATTTTTCTATCCATATTCCTAATTTTATCATCCAGGTTTATTAAAAGGGTCTCAAGGTCCTTGACTTCTTGTGTCAGCCCTCTAAGAGGCACTTCTCCAACATCCCCCAGAGATCCTTAACCACTCCTCCCTCGACTATTGGATGGGGGGGGGGGGTTAGGGACAAAGATGGCTTTCTTTTGATGTTTTGCCTTTCACTAAATATATCTATATACATCTATATACATAAACCATTTTTCCTCTTATGAGGGGAGTGGCTGAGGCAAGACAAAATGCTCTGACTCTCTGGGAAGAGAAAATGCAGAGGAGGGGTTTCCCAGTCCCCTGACGTTTCCCAATTTAGTCGATTCTTACGACACGCAGGGGAACACAGAATATATATATATATATATATATATATATATATATATATATATATATATATATATATATGTATATATATATATATATATATATATATATATATATATATATATATATATATATATATATATATATATATATATATATATATAAAGAGAGAGAGAGAGAGAGAGAGAGAGAGAGAGAGAGAGAGAGAGAAAAGGTTCTATTTAAGCTTTACACAGAATTTCTATATCTTCATATGAGTACTAAGTTAGTTACTTCGATCATCTCTTTTCTGGTAACACACCTCCTAACTTAAAATTTGATTTTGGTAATAAGAGAGATAGAAAAAATTCAGTCCACATGAAGGAAAACTCGAATATCCAACCGAGGAGACACCCACCTGTTTCTGCTATATTTTCTTCTAAAATGCTAAAACCGTTAATTTCAGAAGAATAAATATTAGTCAATTTTTAACCAAGGTATGTTATCGCAGGATCGAATTTTAAACCTAACTCAATTTATACAAACAATACTAATAATAGAGAACTGAGCAAAAAGAAAAAAAAAAGAATAAGACAACTGTGATACTTGGCAATCTAACTCAACACTGTTGACAGGTGTACTTTTTGTATTTGTTTATTTATTTAGTTATTTATGTATTCATTCATTTATTTCGTATAACAAAATGACTACGAAGTTCATCAATATGAGAAGGATATTGTGTGTGTGTGTGTGTGTGTGTGAGAGAGAGAGAGAGAGAGAGAGAGAGAGAGAGAGAGAGAGAGAGAGAGAGAGAGAGAGAGAGAGAGAGAGAGAGAGAGAGAGAGAGAGAGAGTGCATTACTGTAGAATGTTATTCATTACCCTAATATTTATCACATGGAAAAATATTATATAATAAATGACTGGAGGAAGTAATACAGACTGAATGTAAATTTCTCTTAAGTTTGGTACACTATGGTGTGGATTGAATGGGCGTCTAAATAAAGATTGATCACTTTTCCATTCGTGTCTTGAATGGCGACAGCTTCTCCCACGTCACCTCTGCAAAGGAGAGTATCAATATTACTGATATGTTTATATATATATATATATATATATATATATATATATATATATATATATATATATATATATATATATATATATATATATATATATATATGCACATATATATATATATATATATATATATATATATATATATATATATATATATATATATATATATATATATATATATATATATATATATATATATATATATATATATATATATATATATATATATATATTCAAGTAAATTTGAGACTATTTATGTGATATTACTGTCAGGAAAAAAAAAGTAGCAAAATCCATTATTCAGAAAATTGCCCAAAGAGGCTATTTCTAGTGCAGAAATTATATGGTGCAGGAATACAATATATTTTTCAAATGTAAGATTGATCTAAAGCATGGGTTTCTCGTGTACTTATCATATGTGTGATTCTGCAATACAAATTTTTTTAGAGACAAATATCCGAAAAAATAATATAATCATGGGATGAAAAGTTTATTCAGGTGCAGTTAAAAGATATATAATACTTGCCCAACGATTTCGTGTCTCTTTTCATCAGTTAAAGGTAAATAGCAGATTCTTGGAGTTCTCAGGAGAGAGAGAGAGAGAGAGAGAGAGAGAGAGAGAGAGAGAGAGAGAGAGAGAGAGAGAGAGAGAGAGAGAGAGAGAGAGAGAGAGAGAGAGATCCATCTAGGGTAGAAAACTACGTATGTCAAGCTAAAATATAGACATAGCCCTCGATGAAAGTATCATTAATACTATGTATCAAAGAATCTTCGTATGGTACCTATTCAACAGAGTGATTACGACTGAGGCCTTATCCACTTTGAGAAAGGCTGCGACCCAAACGCTCTGACTCCAGAATGGGTCATCTTCGCTGGTTTCTATAGATGAGAAGATCCTTATATCCCCAGTCGTTACATATTTACTGAAATGCCCCATGGCATAGAACATCGGCTGCTTGTAAAACACACCTTGCTCCTGGTTACAGTGAATACAGTGTACTCTCATTAATGTAAGCACTCTATCATCCAGTTCATAAGAAACATTTAAGTTTAAATATTTAACTCACAAAAAGGGTACTGAAATGTTCTCTTACATAAAGTTTAGTGCACTTAAAGTAGACATTTATGCAAAAGGCATTACCTTATCTACAATTATAGGTGCATCAACATAGTTACGTGCCCAGTTGGGACCTCCTTGCATGTCCAGAACCATGTTCCAATCAATCCATCCAGTAGCCCAGTGATTCACATCCTAAATGGCAAAATGCTTTTATACTTCAATATCAAAATGGCAAATACTAAACAAAATTTTCTCCTATATGTTGTAAAAATCGATTATATGATTTGGAGTGAGAGAATTGAGAATCCCCTCCTTTGTATTTTCTTACCACAAAGAAGCAAGTCTTTTCTTTTCAAATCAGCCATCCTCGTTATAATGGACTTTGTATTTAGATATAAAAGCTATAGAGTAGGTTTATAGTTTAGTTTTTTCCATTTTAGATTATGTCAATTATGTTATGCATAATAGATTACCTGAATAATATTATGTGCATAATTCTCTGCCCTCTGCCAAGACCCTAATAAGACTTGTTCGTTAGGTATGCCATGCCATCCTGAAAATATACACTATTCAACTCAAATATATTTTCTAAATTACTGATCAGTCTCCAGTTGATTCCCTAAATCTACTATTTCAAGAGCACCGAAATGTAGATATAGTACTTTTGAAATTCCAATTTATCTAGTTTATTTTTCATGAGTGTAACACTGGGACAGGCAAAGAAAAAGTGCCCTCATCAATAAAGGCCCGGGCACGAGAAAACACCAAGACGAATAAAAAGGAAAGGGTTATGGACAGGGCAGAGATGAGGTAATGATACACAAAGGAAAAGGACAGATTGAAACAATAGTCAAAGTACTGAGGACATAGAGATATGGAGGCTTAGGCCCTAAGATGACGATAGATTCACTTTTTGAAGGACTATAAGTTATAATAATTAGGAAAGACAGAATGAGGAAGAGAGTTCCAAAGTCTGGTGGTAGATGGGAAGAAGCAGTTGCTGCATCAACCAATCTGCAAGCTACAAATCTCCACACAGTACCTGTGAGATGAGGCCTCTTGGGGAGTGTTAGGCGGCCTCGGCAGTGGGAAATGGATGCAACTCGCAAAATCACCAGAGCAGCAATGAATGTAGTGATGAAAGAAAAGAGAAAGGGATGATACCTTACGGCGAAGAAAAAGAGAATCCAGATTAGAAGTAAGAGAAGAGTCATTAATAAGTCTGACTGCTTTAGATTCAATCCTATCAAGGAAATAAGGTTAAAAAGAAGCACCCAAGATGTGTGAGCAGTATTTTAAGCACAGACGGATAAGACCTATATAGATTTTAAGTAACTATAAAAAGTTAAAGTAATGATGAAAACGAACAGAACCCCAAATTTTTGGGGGCAGATTTAGACATTTTGATTATGTGATTCCTCCAAGACAAGTTATAGGCTATATGGATTCCTAATATATTGATAGAATTAATATCTGTTATCAAGTACTTACTCGACTTTCAATAAAAACTCTATGATTGTAAAACAGAACTAACCCTCACAAGATTCGGTGTACATGAGGAATTTTTCAGGGTAACTTTGGTGCATTAGATTCATCACAGACGCAGGCACGTAATCATCCGAATACCAGTGAAGGGCTATGCCATCAACATACGAATAAGTTTCATTATCAGCCAAAATCTGAAGAAAAAAATGTATGAGGAGATAAATCTAAATAAGGAGGATACACGGGTTATAGGCTTAAGACTTTTCTTGAAAAGCTTTACACAAGAAGAAAAAATATATATGGCAAGTATATTTGTTAATTGTATTGTACACGAAAGAGATAGAATATGTTTAGAACTGCTTTTGAGTAATGCCAAGAAATTTGCATATTCATTTTAGCTATGAGGGAGTTTTTTTTTCCATCTAAATATTGTACACTGCTCTTTGAATTGCCAACGAAAAGAAACACTGAATAAAATAACATATTACATTGGATGCACTTCATGGGAATGCTCATGCTACAGTACATAAATAAACAAATAAATAAATAAATAAACAAATAAATAAATATATACATATATACATAAATAAAGAGAGAAAAATACAGATAAATATATAAATAATAAATAAATAAACAAATAAATAAAATGCAGGTACAGTAATCCCTCGCTATTTTGCGGTCCACCTATCGCGAATTAAGTGCATCGTGGATTTAAAAAAAAAAAAAATTAGATTATTGTGACACTAGGACAGGCCAAAAAATTATAAAATAAAACAGCCTTTATCAGGCTGTAAAGAGAAACAGAGATGGAGCGTGTAATGACCTGTCAGATGTGAAGGGATTATAAAAGATGTGTAATGAATATCCAGTTCCCTGCTGGGTTTTAATATACCTCAGCATTACTTTCATGATGTCTATTCCAATAATTCTCCTTACATCTTAGTTATTATTATTATTATTATTATTATTATTATTATTATTATTATTATTATTATTATTATTATTATTATTATTATTATTATTATCATTATCATTATTATTATTAGAGACAATAATATTCCTTCGATGATGATTGCGGAGATTATTATTATTATTATTATTATTATTATTATTATTATTATTATTATTATTATTATTATTATTATTATTATTATTATTATTGAGGGCTCATCATTGTTTGTACATTGTTGGTTTATTTACTTTAATAACTGTGTACAATGCCCCTCCATAGTTGGCTGGGACAAAGAGAGTGTTGGAGAGAGAGAGAGAGAGAGAGAGAGAGAGAGAGAGAGAGAGAGAGAGAGAGAGAGAGAGAGAGAGAGAGAGAGAGAGAGAGAGAGAGAGAGAGAAACATCTTTAATTAATTCTTGTTCATTCAACCAAAACTACATTATTTATTGTAGAAATAATGGTTTAATTACAAATTCGTAGTAATAATAATAATAATAATAATAATAATAATAATAATAATAATAATAATAATAATAATCATAATATAATAATAATAATAATAATAAATAATAATAATAATAATAATAATAATAATATAATAATAATAATAATAATTAATAATAATAATAATCTCCACAATCATCATCAAAGGAAAATTATTGTTGCCAATACTAATAATAATAATAATAATAATAATAATAATAATAATAATAATAATAATAATAATAATAATAATAATAATAATAATAAATAATAATAATAATGATAATAATAATAATAATAATAATAATAATAATAATAATAATAATAATAATAATAATAATAATAATAATAATAATAATAATAATTATAATAAGATCTAAGGAGAATTTTTGGAATAGACATCATGAAAATAATGCAGAGGTATATAAAAAACCAGCAGAGAATTGGATATTCATTACACATCTTTTAAAATCCTTTCACATCTGCCCGGTCATTACACTCTCCATCTCTGTATCTCTTAACAGCCTGATAAAGGCTGTATTATTTTATCAGTTTTTGGCCCGTCCTGGTGTCATAATTATCTTAAAAAAAAAAAAAAAAATTAGGTGTTCCTACTTCCCGGAAATTCACCTATCGTGGCCGGTCCCGGAACCAAACCCCCGCGATAAACGAGGGGTTACTGCACTTTATTTTAAACTCACTATATCTGGATACCATGGAAGTCCAGCTCGATTGTGATCCAGAACCATAAGTTTGATTCTTCTCATGCCAGCGGCTTCCAGCGTGGGTCCTAAGTTCATTTTAATCCAGTCTCTCATGGCAGACGCATTCCAGAAACATACGTTCCACAACCATTCTTCAAGCCCTTGCAAAGCTTCGTTTTGGGTGGTCAGTCCCCAAATTGGAAAGCCGGCGGATTCGTATGCCTCGACAAACCTATATATATTAAATCGGACCCAATAGAAATGTGAAATATGTTAGAATATGAAACGCAATCAATGTCACAAATGATACGCACATGTGTCATTATTTCTCTGATTTAATGTTCTGAGTATGGTCCATACTTGACAAAATAATTGGAGTAAGGTTGCCACATTTCTGATTTAATGCCCCCAGACCCATTAAATGTTCCGCTTTCTTTCATCCAGGCTGGTGGGGACCACGGCGAACCAATAAGAAGTATATCTCTATTGCTCATACCTTGTGCCATGTTAATGTAGGGCATCTGTTACAAGCAGAATATAAAATGCTATATGACCGAGGTATTGAAAGACTGTTTGCACTATAATCTAGCAGTGTTACTATAGTTAAATAGGAATGTCTTTGTGGCTGAAAATCCTCCAAGTATTCTCCAACCATTCTTTTTGCCTCGGAAAAAGGCGTTAAATCTGATACATAAAGGAGACTATAAAATGAGAGGAGAAAGTGGTGTATTCATGATCTTTGTGTTTTTGACGAATTGGTAGAAGTGTGTTTTTATAAAATGACAATATGTGTGAATTTCATGCAGGAGTGGTAACAGGTCAAAATTTTGCATATATTCTTGCCTAGAAAAGATAGGTAAATAATGTGAAAGAAGAAAAAGGGTCTTACCTTATAAAGCAAGTCTTCCTCAGTAAGTGAGAAAAACTCGAGGTTGACATCCCCTTCTACATCATCGTAAGAGTAAGGATGCGTGGAGAAATCGCAGCCTGCCATGGGAATTCGTCCAATAGTATATTCAATACCAGATGGTGAAAAGTAAGACCTATGAGAAAATAAGAAGAAAATAATGTGAATTGGAGTAGAACAAAGACAGTATTAATAAAAATGTCGGAAATTGAGTCTCCCAGATTAGTTCAAGTAATTTATAAATCCTTTCCACCTTCAACAGCCACTGCTCTTATCTTTGAACATAAAAGCAGAGGATTTTGAAAGTTTTTTTCAAGGCTTTATGAGAAGTTTCAACTTCTTTAAGGGTTTTAGTTTCTACAACTTTATAACGTTACTGTGGACAATATAAATATATATATATATATATATATATATATATATATATATATATATATATATATATATATATATATATATATATATATATGTATGTGTGTGTGTGTGTGGGTGTGTGCGTGTGTGTGTCACTATTAATCTCCAATCGGGGTTGGACACAGACGGATTGAAGCTGGGGAATTAAGGCTGAATACCCTTCCTAGCAACAACAACAACAACAACAACAACAACAACAACAACAACAACAACAACAACAATAACAACAATAATAATAATAATAATAATAATAATAATAATAATAATAATAATAATATAATAATTTTCTTACTCGATTACTTTTTCCTGCAATGGGAGAGAGAGCTGAGCAATGTTTATACCAGTTGCATCAGTGAAAGCTCCTCCGAAACCATGCATAGTCTGAAAGACGTCAGTAAGGTTGACTGTTATCAAAGTACTGTCTGCAAAATAAATGTAAAAATGTTGAAATTAGAATAAGGAACTACATAAAAAATAAGAGACACGCTATGTCCA
Organism: Halocaridina rubra; assembly: GCA_037179515.1. Classification (NCBI taxonomy): domain Eukaryota; kingdom Metazoa; phylum Arthropoda; class Malacostraca; order Decapoda; family Atyidae; genus Halocaridina; species Halocaridina rubra. Next base: position 159,425 of record JAXCGZ010016992.1, read on the forward strand.
TACGTTAGAATAAAAGTTACTTAGTTTCACACATCTGTAGATCTAAGCCTGATAAACAAGAGGTAACACAGTTCAACCTACTCTCAAACTCTGAACTGTGACTGTTCTTAGTTGAGTGATGTCCTCCACAGAATGATTAAGATTTCGTGGGATAACAATCTATAAACACACTGGGACATTGGTCTTCTCACATCTACATACATAAATACATACAAAATAGCCAAAGAGATTCTTACTTGGAAAAGGAGTATCATCTAGCAGTCCCTCAAGTTGTTCGAAACGGCTGGCAGCGCGAGTGGATTTGATGTGTATATATCTACCTGGAGTAACTGATACCTGTGGAGAATAAGCACTTACCACATTAACAATAATAAAATCTACTTTTTATGAAGAAGTCTTAGCCACCATTATGGGGGTACACATGGACATAATGTGGCTGGGGAATAGAGGCTGGATGTCCTTTCTAAAGCCCCACGGTGGTCTTGATCGCGGGTGTATTAACTCCGGAGTCAAGGACGCCGACCACACGGCTACCATGATACCCTCCTAATTAATAATAATAATAATAATAATAATAATAATAATAATAATAATAATAATAATATAATAATAATAATAATAATAATAATAATAATAATAATAATAATAATAATAATAATAATAATAATAATAATAATAATGAAGTCTTACCTGCGGAAAGGAGTCGCAGTAGTCGATGGTGCAGACGCAGACAAAACTCTCCGATTCAAAAGTCACATTCTGGCAACACTGAACGACTGAAACTAAGTGAAAAAAACAACTAACCCGAATCAATTTAACTAACAGTGTATGTATTAAAAATATGATCATAGTGGTGAAATATAAATTTAATAGTAAAATTACGCTAAAGCAGTTGTAATAACAATGAATTATAACTAATTTGTCTACATTGCTGTTGACAGTAAGGGTATTACAATGTCTTTTAAAGGCAAAAAAATAAAAGACAGAGGGAGTCTTAATATAAATTATATGCGGAATTATGGGATAATATTTACAACTCTAATATTTTGCTATCCAAGGCTACGATGCTTTTGACATTATATTGTGTTCGGTGTAAAGGGTTTCTTTACAAAAAACGCGGAAGATATCTTTGATATAACATTATCAAAAACGTTTCTCTAAGATGACGCAATAATCAACGTTTAGCCAATGACATATCAAAACGTTATGGAAGGAAATTTGTTTACGCGAATCTCCATCCATTTTGTTTTCTTTTAACACGTGAGCGAATTCAGTCCAGGGTTGCCAGATGGCAGTTTTTGCTGCCAGATTCCTTAGATTTGGCTGTATACAAAAATGACTGGCCGTAAATCAATTACACTTCCAGGCCAAACCATTTGGCCGAATTTTATTTTAAAATTACTTTATACCATATTGAAATTAGTAGAGAATATACATAAATTATTCTTTCTCACTTTATTTCTTTTATAATTCCTTTTGACCTATCTACTCACCCATCGGTCAGTGGCAACAACAAACGAAGGTGAAAATCTCTTATCTTTTCTCAGGAAGCATGCGGCGAGCTTTAATGTTTATTTTCAGAGCAATAATCCTTAGTGTGGTACAATTATTAATTCTCAGTGCCTATAAAAGTCGACATGACCCAAACAGTTCAAACCACCTACGGGCCGTCCTTTGGGCAATGGCCCGTGCCAACATAAGGTTGGCTTTAATCTCATAGAAAGAAAAGAGAGAAACAGTTCACTTCAGTTTTATGTTGAACTCCATCGTGACAAGGTAAGAGATATTAAAAAGTTCCTAATATATACATACTTACGTTAATTTTTCTGAAATTCCCCGCTTCAGTATTAAAGTCTTTTTTTTCCGATTTGAAAGACTGTAGGAAAAATGGCTAAATATTTCCCGTTTTAATACAAATTTGAAACTTCATTTTATAACTTTGTAGTAATCTAAAATATATAAGCTTTGCGAAATATAAAGATATCAATAGTGATCATAAATTTGGCCGAAATTTGGCCGTAGAAAAAAAACATGTTTGGCAGGATTTGGCCGTGAAATGCACAGAATTTTGCCATGAGGTGTCTCTGCCATCTGGCAACCCTGATTCCGTCACGTGTTGACAGGCAGCGAATAATAGGCTACGTTATTTTGTAATGGTGTTCCAACGATATTGTAATAGTATTGTTTAGCTTTTTGTGACAGTAACCAATAACAAATTTCGTGGTAATATTAGGATTCCTTTACAGATCATTGGCGAAAATTAACAGTGAACTTAATGATACTATTTGTGTTTTGTGGTGAAGAGAACTGAATAAAAGAATGGAATATTTGCTCTTTGTTTACAGTGATTCAGAACTATGATTGGACAGAGATTGTTTGTGTGATTAAAGTTTCTGATTGTAATAGAAATGATGAATATTTAAATACATTGATAGTAGCTCTGTATAACAGTGTGCATCTATTATTGTTTATGAGGAAACAGGAGAGTATTGTTTATTTCGTTATAACTTTGATATGTAGGGATTGTGTTGGGGTTGGGCAGGATGTTTGCACTCAATATATTGAAAAAAATTGTTATTATGTTATGTGAATTGCAGAATTGTAGGCATATTTATTTTCTCTGTGGTATTCTAAACATGTACATCTTAGTATCTTTATCTCTTATCGCATTAGCAATATAAGGGGATAAGATTTGCTTTATGCACCCCTTTCATAACCTACCTAAGAAATTAGCATTACCACCACTTTCTGATATGTATCACGCTACCTTATAAACGCCCAAATTCATCCTTTCAAGGACTGAAAGGCATCAAATTTGAGTTGGGTATCTACTTGGGTTAGGGTAGGTTAGGTTAAGTTAGCTTAGATTAGAATAATTTATTTAAGTACTCACCACTGGCTGCCAATGTCTGCTTAACAGAAAGAATTAGTGATTTCCAAGAAAATAAAATTCAGATTAATTCAAATACATCAAAACTTATCAGAAAAAAAGTAATTTAGTCCCAAAATAGCAAGGGTGCATGAAACAAATCTTAGCCGGAAAGGGTACTAATTGACTTTGTTTTTTGCAAATTATTTTCTAGTCATAGATAACAAAGGTAAATGTTTACTTTTACACCCATAAATTTGAGAAAAAATCTTGAAATTGATTATGATATTTGGTTGGTGGTGGTTAGATCACTTTGATTAGCTCACCCCAGTTAAGAAATTAATTGATTTTAAAATTATTGTCTTTTATAAGTTTTAGAAACTTTTTGTTCAACTTTTATAGTATCAACTCATAATCTTAATACATTTTTTGGCAGACTAGTGGGGTACTTCACGAAACGAAAATACTATTGATTTAAATTAATTATTATTGAATATATAGTATATTCATAACTTCTAGGAACATAGCATAAAGTGTTGAAGAATGTACTTGAAAATATTACATAATAATTTTATATTACTGTCGGAAGTAAGCAGCCTTGCAATTTAAAAATCAAATTAATGATTTCTCTTATACATTTCAATACAATTTTGAATTTGTTGTATGTTTTACCATTACACCTGTCCCGTCTTTAACTATTTATATGCTGGATTAATAGGTCTCGACATTTTATTTTTATTTTTTTTAATTTTTAATGGACTTGACGTCATTATCATCTTAAAGAACTCGTTTTTCCGTTAGGTTAGGTTAGAAATAATTTCCGGCCTAAAGAGGTCAGATAAGTTTCAAAAAAACTTAAAATTTCATAAGATAAGCATAAATTTAATGCCAAAGTGAGAAGTGATATAGTAAATATTTATCATTTTTTAGTTTCTTTTTCATTTATTGTATCTTCAGAGCATTATATCCATTACAATGAGTAAGGACTGATATTATTTTGTATAGATTGCTAAGGTTTTGTTCGTTTCCCAAACCCTTCCCTCCCTTCTTTTATTCGACTCGGCCTCTCATTTTGAAATCTAATGTTTACTCTTAACTATGAAATAAGAACTTTAATCCTACAAATTTCAGGGAATCTCTGAAAAATAGTGCAGGTTTTATAACTTTGTTTTTATTGAAAACTGTTAAGATTTTGGATTGCTTTGAGAGAATAATTTTTACAGGGTTACTTGTGAGTACTATCAATGGTAGTCTAACTGTTACTAAATACTCTTGGTCAAAGATGAAAATGTAATATTAAGTACATAGTTCTTCAATGAACGCTGAAAATATTGGTATTTTGAGGCATGAATATTAAAATAGGGATTTTGAAGTATAAATCCTAAATTACAGGGAGTCCTCATAGAACGTTGTTCTGAGTTACATCGTTTTGCTGTTAATGTAGGAGGCCAATAAATAATTAATAAATTAATTTTTCGACCTGGCTGGTCCAATAAATTCAAACCGCACGCACTGAACATTTGCGAGCTCAGCGGAAAAATACGCAGCTAGCAGCATCACAGCTGTATTCATTTTTATCAAGTTAATATTTTTATTTATTTGTTTATATATTTGGCTATATTGAAGGATTATATTGAATTTAAAGAGAAACAAACAGCCATAAATACGATTTAATTCGAAATAGTGTGTAGAGGGCCGTGTAAGAGTATGGCATCACGCAGCATTAGAAGAAGAAGAAGCGTTACTCCATTCATTCTCGCCAGCCATATTGTGCCTCGTGTTTATCTGCTTTCTTGTTCGTTTTTCTAGTGTTTGCTTGTTACTGACATTACTATGTCTCCCAAGCATGTTGGTGATAATTCTAATGGCAGTGCTACAAAGAAAAGAAAAGCCATCATCTTGGAAAAAAAAACTGAAATAGTAAACCATGCTGAAAAGGGAGTAAGTACTACGGACATTGGCAGCATTCTCGGATTAGTCTGTATGACTGTGACCACGATAAAAAAAAGTCAAAGATTGCATCCGTGACCACATGAAAGGTTCTGCCCCTATGATGTTCACTATGATCACAAGGCAACATAGTTGCCTTAAGGTCGAGATGGAGAGATTGCTAGTGCTTCGGCTTAAAGACCAGAAACAACTACGTTTCCCAGTAAGCCTCATGATAATACAGGAAAAGGCTGAAATATTGTTCAAAGCCTTGAATAGAGAAAAGTGGGAAGGGAGTGCAAGTGAAAAGTTTGTGGCTAGTAGGGGTTGGTTTAATTGTTTGAAGGCTTGTGTTAATTTGCATAATATAAGAGTGCTAGTGGTGATGAGGAAGCAGCAAAAATGTTTCCCATTATTTTGGTTGAGATAATAAGGGAGGGGTCTTACTGTACCAAACAGGTATTTAATGTGGATGAGACGCTTATTCTGAAAGCGTATGCCTAGTCGCACATACATTGCCAAGGAGGAGAAGACAGCACCAGGCCATAAAGTCAGGAAGGAGAGACTGACTTGGCTATTGGGGGCTAATGCTGCTGGAGACTGTAAGCTGAAGTCCTTCTTGGTTTATTTGGCAGAAAACCCAAGGGCATGTGGAAGGGTCAACTGCCAGTCATCTGGATGTCAGACAAGAAGGCTTGGATAATCCTTCAGATATTTGAGGGCTGGTTAAGCAACCTTTTTTTTTTCCTGAAGTGGAGAGATACTGTGCTTCCAAGTGTCTGCCCTTTAAGGTGTTGCTAATCCTGGACAATGCCCCTGGTCATCCTGCCCATTTGGATGACTTTTATCTTACTGTAAAGGTGGTTTACCTTCCACCTAATACCACTTCCCTGTAACAGCCAATGGATCAGGGGGCCATTGCCTCTTTCAAGGCCTACTGTCTCCGAAGAACAGTCACTATGGCTCTCAGGGCAACTGAGTAGTTGAAGAACTTGACTTTCAAGGACTTCTGGAAGCCATGCAATATTCTTCATGCTGTGAAGAATATTGGTGATGCTTGAGAGGCAGTGATGCAAACGGACTGGAATGGAGTATGGATGAAGCATGCCCATATTTTGTGATTGACTTCTGAGGCTTTGAGGCAACAGTTGAGGCTGTAACCAAGAATGGAGTTACCCTGATTAAGGAGCTCGAGTTGAAGGTGGTGGCTGATGATGTAAAAGAGACGCTGGAATCTCATGGCGAGTAGTTATTTGCCGAGGACCGTATTTAACTGGAGAAGCAGATGGTTGAAGAGGAGGAAGAACTACCAAGCCCAGAGCCCAAGAGATTCACAATCAAGGAATTGGATGAAACGTTTGCCCTGGTAGAGAAAGTGTTGGCAAAGCTCGAGGCTCAGTACCCCAACATTGCCGGGTACACCAAGGTCGAGAGAGGGATCAATGATGCTCTGTGGTGTTACAAGGAAATGTATGAGGAGAAGAAGAGGGATCCTTTCAGATTTGCCTTGAGCAATTCTTCATGAAGGTAGAGCCCCAAACAACAGATACTGTACCCTATACCTCAGGTGCCCCTACCTCTATAAATTCACCTTTCCTAGTACCTCCATTATCTGCTGTATGTTCTTTTGCCTCTCCAGACTCACCTGCCTCAGTCTCTTCAGCTCCTGCCTCTCTAGCTTCCACCTCCCAATATGCCTGTCTCTCCCTCCCCTGCAATGCCTCTTTCAGTGTGCAAGCCAATTACACGAGTAAACGTAAACAATGATTCACTTATACTGTACAGTACTATACTGTTGTGTAATTTTACTACTTTTATGTTTTAGTTTACACAAGTAATGGTAATCAATAGTGTTAAGTTTAGTTATACCATTTTTATGTCTTAGTTTAAGAACATTATTATATTTCTATGTATTAGATGATTTATTATCATTGGTTGGGGGTCCTAGGTTCGAATTTATGTCTTTTCCGACTTATGTCAAAATCCTTTGTAAGTGAGCTATCAGGAATGGAACCCTGAGGCTAAATGGGGACCCCCTGTAGTTCAGGGTTTCTACTATTGCAATAAAATCTGTATATCTCGGGATTTAATTATTGAATTGCTTTATTCAAAAATGTTAGGTTTTGTCTGACCTATGTTCCTTTCTGAACATATACAGTAATATACAGTAATTCCTTGCTATATCGCGATTTACCTTCCGCGAATTCAGTGCATCGCAGGTTTTTATGGCGAGCATATGTATTTTATATCGCAGTTTTTCTGGGTATATCGCGGGAATGCACTACATGTGGAAATATTAACATTTCCAGTATTTTCATTATTTTATTTATAAAAAAAGTATTTCGTAGCCTAAGAATAATAAAACAGTAAAAGATAGTAAAAAACATAAATTTAAGCATTCAACTCACAGTATCTCACCATATAAAATACGATACCGGTATCTACGTCTTGGAAAATGTAAAGGGTCGCACCTACGTGAGATAGTAACTGTGATGCTATTGGCTGATGGGTGGGAGACGACGAATCACAGAATTGCATTCTGTATCCTGGGGTCTGATTGGCTTTTTGATTGAAGGTTGATTCTTTCAGCATCTTCCATTGTCTTGCCTTACCCATTCAGTTACTCACGTGTGTGCCTTTTGTGTTGTGCCTCTAAATACGTTGTGCTTGTGCTTTTTGTGAAACTTTGGCTTTCTTTCAACCCCTGCAATGGTGCTCAAGCGTCCTTCATCTTCTAAGACTTCTGGTAGTGAGCCTTAGTGGCAAAGGAAGATGTTGACCATAACAGTTAAGGTAAAACTGTTAGATATGCTGAAGGAAGAAAGAAGATTCTCGGCTGTCGGCCGCCATTTCGGCATCACCGGATGTACTGCTACATCAAAAAGGACGAGGCAAATATCAGGAAGACAACGACTCTTACTTTTAGCAAAACAGCGAAGAGGGTTGTAACATCCCGCAATAAGATAATAGTGCGGATGTAAACGTCATCATCACGTCATTCACGGTAAGCTTACCTATCACGTTCATGTAGCTTTACGCTTGTACTGTTAGCAGTGCAGGGAGTGTTTATAAAAGTAAAAATAAATGTAAAATACCTGTAATAAAGATGGTGCTGCTACTTTGCGGATTTTCACCGATCGCAGGCGGTCCCGGAACGTAACACTCGCAATAAACAAGGGATTACTGTACAGTATATCAGTGTAGGGGGGCTAATAAATATTTTTATGTTTAATGTGAGCATATGATGTTTAGTATATTTATGTATGATTTATTGACACACGTCTGTTATAGACAAAAAGTATATCTTAATGCATATCTGTGTGGAAAAAGTATGCTTCATTAGCTGAAATTTCTTTCTTTTTTCTTCTTTGTTGAATGAAGAAAATTAATTCAAATACGAATTATAAATTTTATACAAAGAAAATATCATCAAGTTATAGCAATTATATGGGAAATCAATATAAAAACACCCCAAAAATATATATATTAACAGACAAAAGCTATAAATTGAGCCTAAAATTACCAATCTGACCAACTCAAGTTCTGCCATTATCATAAATGAAGGGTTTTGGCAATTTGTAGACTAAATTTTCTTCAAGAGAAAACTTGGTATAACTTGAAACTGGCTTTAGGTAATATTATGTTTTTTTTAGGTTAGGCTAAACACTGTAACCATTCTAACAATATTTTGGCCCAGTGGGTCAGAATACAAAATGCTGAATTATATATGAATGGCTGATATGCTCATATCTGTGTCATTTATCTTGATTGACTTGCTATATCGAAAAATGAAGAGGATATATAATAAATACCATTGTTGTATTTGTGAATGATCTCTCTTCGTATGGTATCATCCATGTTTGAGTAACTAGAATCTTTTGCAATACTCAACAGGAGAGATAGGAAAAATACATATTCCATCATATTGGTATTTGTTATCATATACTCAGATTTTTTTTTTTTTTTAGTTTTGCTTTTTGATGTTTGTTTTTACTTTGTCAAATCCACATCGTAGCAAACGATAATGATTAACTCCTCACATATTCTTAACATAAACAATCCACGAAGTTGCCTTTATATAGATGGACTTCAAGAAACATTTCTTTCTCTGTGTCCCTTTGGCAGATTAACATGTAACATTATTTATTTCGGACATGAAAAAATCCACATTTTTGCAGTACAGGTAAGCATGGTACAGAATGTAATTAATATTTTTGAAAAACTCATCTTTTCTGTTTTCATTAAAGAAGCAAATATTGAAATTAAAAAAATGGTTTCATTATTTACTTCATATCTTAACCTTGAACTCTGTAACAGTAAGCTTCAACTTCATCAATCATCAAGATGCATTTTTTTTTTCATTTTTATATTTCTTATTATTAGTGCCTTCTATCACTGTTATGTTACTTTTACAATGAAAGAAGACTATTTTTGTTTTGTATGGGTTATGAAAAAGCAAGTTAAGAACTTCACCTCTGTAAATCAGCAGCAGTAACGCCGAAATCCTGTTTAATAAGAACATTTTATTGAAACTGGAGGTGAATTCACCACTCTCTTGGATTTGACACTCACTTTCAGGGTTGGAATTTTAATCTGGTTGGGATATTAGGCATGTGTTCTCTACCTTTTATCAAATAGAGTGAGAAGGGAAACATCTGTCTATAAAGTCTTTATGTGATAACCAACTTCATATCAGTGCATTTGAGAATGTTGATTGCATTATGGTTTGTGGTTCTAGATCACTTCTATATTTATTCTTGTGTACAGTTTAAAGTTTGAGACTTCTAAAGCTGTACTTGGAGAAATTAAGTTCCTCTTTTGATATTTTCATCACATGTGGCTAATTATTATCTCTTTCCTCATTTTCATATGGCTTTGACTATGAGTTATTGAGAGACAGCCCTTGTTTTTGCTATAAAGTCATTTTCTTGTGTCATTACTGAAAAACGCTTTTAGCTTTATAGGACTTATGATGTTAATATTACGTTAGCTTATCATCTGTGTAATTTATCTTTTGTATCTATGAGCCAACTGAGATTATTATAAGGGGTCCCTAGGTTACATATCATGTGTATGGGTAGGTTAGACTATTCTCTGTTAAGTTTGGTAGAACACTTGTAACAGCTCCTTAAGAAAATGTCAAGTATCTTCCCCCAGTTTGTGAAGAAATAGTTTTGTATTGTCAATAAAATTTACCAATTGGGTCTTTTGAACAATCATTTGTAAAGTGAAAATCGATTGATTTATAATATACAGTTATTTTTAAGATTTATTTATTTATGTGATAGTTTCTATTAAGCAATTATGGCTTTAATTTCTAATTTGTGGGAATAATATTGGGATATGCAGATGTTCAGTGTTGCCCGATAGCCATTGGTGCAATGCATATTACCAAGCTTGATATGACACATTTGGTTTAAATATATTAAAAACATAATCTGTTATGTACTAAGAATACATTAGTTTTTTGAGATGAGTAATCTATGTGATACATTTGCCTCTTATTATTGCAGAGTAACTAACAACAATGATATACTAGATTTTATTCATTCACTTTTAGTCATATATTTATATATGCATACATTGTCTATTTATTGTTTTTCATACCTATATCATAGTCATCACAGTCATCATTATCTTAGTGCTTCCTCGCCATCCTTATAAGTCTCCATCAGAATTTTCTAGGCTGATTAACGAATCACTTATTTTGCTTCAGTATGCACCTCAGGCTCTGTTTTTAACGCAAAGTCTCTTCTGAGAATTGGCGTTTTCTCGAATCCACTTGTTGGTGGCGGCTGGGGAGAAAAGAAGAAATTAATATGCTCTGAAAAAATAAATATTTTAGTATCACTTACACTGTTAAAATACCATATATGTAATAATATGATTGGACTTCCTTTGTCTTTGTCCTGCCTGTTTGTAATGTCTGAAAGGGAGGTGTTGAAAATTTATAAAGATATACCCCATTTATGTCCAAGTAGTACTGGGCATCCTGCATGGAGAGAAGAAGGGTCTATTTGTCCTTGATCATCAATATTATACCAGAAGGCAGCACCCCCTCTGACTGGGGCCACTGACACTCCAGCATTGACAAAGACTGTTCTACCTCCTGCCTCGACGTTGGACATCTAAATATGAAGAAAATGTGTGATGAATATTTAGAAAAGAGTTATAAGAAAGGAAGTAAAAACAATGAGGGATGCACATGAGATAAAATGAACGATTGAATATTAATCATGGAGAAATAGACTGGAATTGTCTCGATCCTCATAGTGAAGAATTACCTCTTTGGTCAAGAATCTTAGTGTAATAAATATTTGTTTTCAATAAGAGTAGACCCCAACAAACGGAGGAGAGGAGTTGAACCATATTTACTTAATCAAGTAGTCATATATAAGAGACTGGGTATAAGCAATCTGCTGAAGTCAGTGACAAATTATGCTCTGGCTGAGAATAGGATGATTTAGGAAAGTTTACATAAAAATCCTTCTCCATATTTCAGGTATGGGATGGAGGTAGCATTTTAAAATAAAACCTACACAAAAGATACATACGATTATTGTGAAGAATTCTAGGAAACCATATAACCATCTACCAAAATATGAAGTAATAATACCAAAGAGAATTGGTTCAATTAGGATATCTTGGGAGTGAGTATTATTTCATACAGACGTACTATAGAGAAGTACTAACAACAAGTGGAAATATCTTGGAGTGGGTAAAAACTATATAGATGGAGAGAACAGTGGGTTATAGTATGATATGTAGTGTCAAACTGATATAAAGTTTGGAGTAAGATTCGACATGCCAGTAACTGCATTTGTTTTATACATTTGCTGACGAAGCTAAGCTAAAAATCTTAACAATCTGCAGGATTAGTCAAACAATTGATTAATGAGGGTTATTTTCTCCATAAAACGAAGTATTAATAGGGCCACAGTGATAAGATTATTCGGTAATAGTTATATATTAGTAAGAGAAACACAGATACTCAGAAAGGAAGACCTTAAGCTGTCACTGTCTTTTTATAATTGTCTCCAGAAATTAATATTATTTACACATTACACCGGCTTTTTTTACATAAAGTTAGTCTTTAGACATATGTAGAGGAAATTTATAGATGTATATATGTGAGTAATTTGAGGTCTAAAACTTCAATTTACAACATCTTTCTGGTTCTATTTCAAAAGATAAAAACAAACTGGAAATGTTCAAATGACACATATTTGATGCTGGATTTACGAGTTCTCTGATGTGAGCAAAGGTTGAAGGAGTTAAGAGTTACAACCACTTAAAGACTTATTCATAAGAACGAGTTAGTTAAGGGATTTTAATTAATTCATGGCTTGATAGAGTTAATAGAGAGGGAAAGTATTTTAAATGGGAGGCCAAAGTGCTAGAAATAACATTATGAAGCTACGTATATCTTTTCTGTTCGATGTAAGAAAGATCTATTTTTGTGTAAATATAATTGATTAAAATAACAAGAACATTCTGATTGCTAAATGCATTCCAAGTTTTTAGAAAATATAAAAAAACTTTTAATAATGTCTAATCACTTGATTCTTTTTATGAGTGTGACGCCGGTATCACGTCTAATATGCACTCCCCTGAATTATCACTCCCCAGTCGTTTTTATGCATATAATTTGCACTCCCCAGTCATTATTATTCATAAAGGTAGCACTCCCCCAGTGTATATTATATATGTAATATACACTCCCTGTGAATAATATGCACTCCCTCCGATTGAAACATTTTCATTGTGATTATAAGTTAAAGTCTACTCCTGACAGCAATAACTGCGGTCAGTCCAACAGGCCATATTGCTGAGTGCACTCCTCTCACTCTGGCCTAGTCCCAGCAGCCATGGATTTACACTACAGCAAGCACTATGTATTTCAAGATATTTTTACCTTCATAAGCAGCCATGCATATCCTGATGGTTTACTTGATAAAAGAAAAAAAGCTGATTTTTTATGTGCTTTTAAACCAGGCAAGTTAGGTTAGGTTAGGCAGAGTACAAAACAAACAATAACAGTGTAATAGTTATAATGTTATAAGCTTTGTAGTTCTTTTGTAAGTATTTATCCAAATTTTTTTTTATGGATTTATCAATAAAAGATGTTATTAATAAAAGTAGTCCTGCTCCACACACTGACCTGGCTCTTTGTCTTGTGGGCACTATTTCACACGAGGGTTATAAATATGGTGGGATTATCATCCCATTATATTACACCAATAATTGTGGTGTTCTTTCTTTTGGTAGCGAGGATGGTGATACAGAAAGCATCTTCTTTATATGTATTTATTTCTAGCTTACACTTATTACTCAGAGCTCCAATTACTACAGTTCCTGTCACAAACGATTCCAGATTCCCGCCCCCAAGGGGGAGGCTAGCTAAGCTGTGGACCTTATGTCTGCTCCTGACAAGGCCTGATCTCTGACTGACTAGGCTCTGTTATTCTCGTGGCAGTTGGTGGATTTCGAGTGCGTCACTGCCATCCGTCACTTTTAGGCATCTCTGAAATGTCTTGTGAGCCCATAGACATCTTTAATTGCCCGACATATTTAACATGTAAATATGTTTTATATTTTATAACTTGTAATATGAAATAATTGAGTGTATGAAATGGTGGTATTGTTATGCATTATGAATACAAAATATGATAATGCACAAGTAGAATACAAAGCAAATTACAATAACAGTGTAATAATGGTTCAATCACTTTGTAGTTCTTTTGTAAGGATTTATCAATTTATTTTTAGGATTTATCAATAAAAAAAATATCAAGAGGAGCACCCCTAATTAACTTTATTATTAATCTTCTACGTAATAAACCCTGTTGAGGAAGGGGTGTTTTATATCCATCCATATACCAAAGCCATATTCCCCCTTAGAAAGGGGGTTGCTGAGTCAAAGAAATACTTTGACTTTTTGTGGGAAGTAAATACAGAGGAGGGGATTCCCAGTCCCCTCGCTCTGCCCCATTTAGTAGATTTTACGACACGCTGGGGAACACGGAGGAAGTATTATTGCCCCCCTCCCTCAGTGTTTTATATACCTCCTATTAATCCCAAGTCGTCTGTGACGAAAATGGGATGTGTTATAACAGCAATATCATATAATATATATATATATATATATATATATATATATATATATATATATATATATATATATATATATATATATATATATATATATATATATATATATATATATATATGTCTGTCTGTCTGTCTGTCTGTCTGTCTGTCTGTCTGTCTGTCTGTCTGTCTGTCTGTCTGTCTCTGTCTGTATGTCTGTCTGTCTGTCTGTATGTATGTATGTATGTATGTATGTATGTGATTACCTAATTGTGATTACCTAATTGTGTTTACGGGAAAGAGCCCAAAGCTCGTATCTTCCCGTCTCCTGATCGGTTCCATTTTTAGACTTAGTGATACTTATCATACCTGTCCTTAAAACTATGGATTGAGGTAGCATTAACTACCTCCTCGCTTAGCGAATTCCAATTATCAACTACTCTTACACTGAAAAAGTATTTCCTTACATCCTGCAAACAAGTTTTCTTACGAAGCTTCAAACTATGACCTCTAGTTCTAGAGCCAGCCATATCGAAATATCGATCCCTATCCACTCTATCATAACCATGAAGGAATTTAAAGACTGTCACCATATCCCCCCTTACTCTTCTAGCTTCGAGTGATGGCAAGTCTAATTCCCTCAGCCTCTCATCATAACCGAGATTGCGTATTTCTGGCACCAGTTTCGTGGCATGTCTTTGAACTTTTTCAAGCTTAGCTATGTGCTTTTTCAAGTGCGGATTCCAAAAGGGGGCTGCATATTCGAGTTTTGGCCTCACATAAGTTACATAAATATTTCTGAACATTTCCTTGTCCATGTGCCTGAAGGCTACCCTTACATTTGATAAGAATGCATATGCTGCCCTTACTACGCCATTTATATGTATTTCTGGAGACAAATCTGCCAGTGTGTTTACTCCTAGATCTCTCTCATTTTCTGTCTCTTGAAGTTGTACTCCAGCCACCGAGTAGTCAAGCTTGGGCCTTCTTGCACTTGTACCCATTCTCATTACCTTACATTTTGAGGTATTGAATTTCATTAGCCACTTTTCTGACCACTCATGCAGATTATTTAGATCCTCCTGAAGTTCTCTACCATTGTTCTCGTTTTTTACTTTCTTCACAATCTTTGCATCATCTGCAAACATATTCATGAATGAATTTACAGACTCTGGTAGGTCATTTACATATACAAGGAACAAAAGTGGCCCTAAAACTGAACCTTGTGGAACTCCACTACTAACTCTTCTCCATTCAGACACTGAGTGTCTTACTCTAACCCTCTGTTCCCTTCCTTCTAAGTAAGTTTTTATCCATTCCAAGACATTTCCACCTATTCTAGCCATTGATTGCAGCTTCCTAATAAGTCTCCCATATGGAACAGTGTCAAACGCTTTCTGGAAGTCTAGGAATATGCAATCTGCCCAGCCCTCTCTTTCCTGTAAGATTTGGCTTACCTCATCATAAAATTCTAATAAGTTTGTTACTGTTGATCTTCCTTCTCTGAAGCCATGTTGCCTCACTGACAAAAAGTTGAAGGATTCCAAGTGAAGAGAGATATGTTTCCTTAGTAGTTTCTCCATAAGTCTGCAAACTATGCTGGTCAAGGAAACTGGTCTATAGTTCAGAGCCGTATCCCTCCTTCCCTTTTTGAAGATAGGTATCACATTTGCTTGTTTCCAGCATCTTGGAATCTCCCCCGACTCCAGTGACTCCTTAAATATGATACTTAGTGCCACTGATATTGTGTTTGCGCATTTTTTAAGCACATGAGGGGATATGTCATCAGGACCTGTAGCTTTATGAACATCTAAATCCATCAGCGCTTTGCATACCTCTGTGGCTGTAAGGTTGATGTTCTCTAATACCGGCCCTTGAGCTTCTATCACTGCAATCTGAGGGGGTGGGGTATTTTCTACTGTAAATACTGACTGAAACTCCTTGTTCAATTCTTTGCAGATCTCTTCGTCCGTCTCAGTGATGCTTCCATCCGCTCTCTTTAGCCTTAAAACCTGTTCTTTTACCTTCAGTTTTCCTCTGATAAAGCTGTGGAAAAGCTTGGGATTTTCTTTAGCCTTCCTGGTGATGTCCCTCTCATAATCTCTCTCTGCCTCTCTCCTTTTACTTAGGTAGTCATTTCTTGCTCTTTTGTAGGTTTGCCAGGCATTTATGTTTTTTCTCCTCCTATACCTTTTCCAGCATTTGTCTCTCCACTCCTTAGCTCTTTTACACCCATTATCGAACCATTTCTCTCTGGCATGAATTACACCTACTTTGGTGACAGGTATGCAGCAATCTACTATCTTCCCATATTTCTCACAAAAGATGTCATACATTTCTTGTACAGATTTGTTGTAAAATAAGGTTCTCCAGTCAATAACTGCAAAAAGCTCATTCATTTTGATGTAATCTCCTTTCGGATAGTTCCTCCTCATGTCCTCAGTGCCTCTACTCTCAGGAAGAATGTCTTCAATGATATACTCCATCAACAACACACAGTGGTCACTCTTTCCAATTGGTGGTTCATACTCAATATTTTCAATATCCAACACATTATCTGTGAACACCAGATCAAGTAGTGATGGCTCATCCCCACCCCTGGCTCTTGTTGGTTCCATTACATGTTGGTGTAGGAAATTCCCTTGTACGCAATCTAGGAATCTTGCCCCAAATGAGTCCTCACCACTGTGTGGGTCAAGATTTATCCAATCTATCTCTTTATGATTAAAGTCTCCCATAATCAAAATCCTACATTTTTTCTCCCGCGCCATGTTAACAACTGAGTTTATGACTTCAATCGTACCTATATGACTTTCCTCATAAATTTCAAGCCTATTTTGGTTCCTTGGTGGGATGTATACAACAGTTATTATAATGCTCTCTGACCCAGTATTTATGCGAGCAACAAGAAATTCCCTGAACTCACATTCTATAGCCAAGTTTATTTCTTCAACTTGAATCCTCTCACTTATGAGCAGTGCTATCCCTCCACCAGTCCTCTCAGATCTTTCGACCCTTAGTATTCTGAAGCCCTTAGGAAAAACTGTGACACTGTTTATGTCCTCACTCAACTTAGTCTCTGTAATTGCTACTATATCTGCCTTACTGTTGTGAATCCTATCTTTTAATTCTACTGCCTTACCAGCTAATCCATCAGCATTTGTGTATAACAATCTTAATGAGGCCCCATCCCCTGATCTTCTGTCATTATCTTCTTTATCTCCCCTTTGTCTGGAAGTATTCTGTAACAAAAATTTTTCTTCTCTTCTTCATTTCTTTCATCATTTAACCTTCTTGCCTCTTGCAACAAGTTTTTGATCTTTCCCATCTCTTCCTGTGTTCTGTATCGTCTAATGAACACTTCTTTGCATTCTTGAAGGTCTTTTAGACTTTTTTTTCTCAACAATATTTCCCTACATGTCTCCCCTCTCTCAAAGGTTACTTTTGTTGGTCTCGGCTTTCCTTCCCTCGAATATTTACCTAGTTGGTGTATGTTTACAATATCCTCAGGACCACATACTACTCCAAGCTTTCTTATCAGGTCTACAACGTTAGCTTTATTTTCTTCAAGTCTCCCCTGCCATGTTGGCTCCTGGGATTCACTTATGCCTGAGATTACCACTGTCTTCTCCTTATCAAGTGCCTGTCTGATGAGTGGGTTTGCCCTTTCCATCACAACGTCTTTCATTTTTTCGATTACTGTCTCTTTATAGTCAACTGTTTGTATGTTTTCCAGTGCCACCACCTTTACAGCCTCTTTTACTGCCACATTCCCCTTTAGTGCATCAGCAAAGGACGTTTTCATCACATCATTTTCCATATTCAGCTCCTGGAACTCTTTTCTGAACTGTTCAATGTTTTCCTTAATCTGAACATTCCAAGCAGCAATCTCGTCTCTCTCAGAAGAGAGCAGTGAACTAACATCTAATTCCTTTAGGTTGTCATTTAGCTGTTTGTTTTTATCTTCTTGTTTAGAAATTCTAGATTCTAGTTGACTCTTTTCCCCTTCCAGCTTCTTTATTCTTTTTTCTAGTTCCTTTCTCTCCTGCCCTTGTGCTTTATTTGCTTCCTCCAAAGATCTTATTTGTTCTCTGAGTGTTTCATTTTCTTTCATTTCTCCATCCATATTCCGAATTTTATCATCAAGGCTTGTAACCATTTCCTCTAACTTCTTGATTCTCTGTTTAA
>JAXCGZ010016992.1:182500-192500 GCA_037179515.1 Halocaridina rubra
GCCACACCTTCTCTCGCTCTCCCCCTTTCAACCCCAGACACCCTACCTGTCACATCACCAAATGCCACTTCTCCTATTCCTTTCATCTTCGTTTCACACAATGCCAATACATCCATCCTCCTCCTACCAAACATATATCCAATCTCACATCTTTTGCTCTCTGTCGTACTACAAGCACGCACATTTAGACACCCCAAAACTAGAGTTTGGGGAGAAGTTATTCTCTCCTCTACTCCCCTTCTTCTTTGACGTCTCGCAGGAGGTTTATACAAGGGGGGATTCCTAGCCCCCTTGCCCAGTCCACTTTTAGTTGCCTCTTATGACACGCAGGGAATAAGTTGGGGCTATTCTTTGATGCTATGCCCGCCACCACAGGGCACACACACACACACACACACACACACACACACACACACACACACACATACATACATACACCGCGCGTTCAGTGACACACGGAATTGCTCCTCTTAAATTTTTAACTGTTTCGAGTGACTAAGTGCTTAGTGGAAAACTTTACCATAATTTCCATAAATCTGAAATCCTGCAGAGTATTGTGAGTACAAAAACTTATATTTGTTGTAAGACGAGACTGTTCATATTAAAGGAAAAAAATTGAGAACTTTTTCGTGAGGAAGAGAGAGAAGCTGCCGTCCAGTTCTGCCTTGAGGGAAATCTAGAAGAGTTGCCAGAGGTGGAGCCATCACATCACATTACCTAATTTTTTGTGTAAACTGGGGAAAGCTCTTAAGCCGTTTACCTGATCCTGTGGTTCTATATATTGTTAAAATCAGTATCCTTCCCATTTATATTAACTAGTTAGTTAGTTTGATACACGAAAAAAATTGAATAATAAAAGAAAAAAAAATTACCAAATACCCACCTGTCAACAGTACTGAGTTAAGTTGCCAAGTAGTACAGCAGTCTTATTTTCTTCATTTTTTTTGCTTTTCTTTTAGCTTTCTCTTTTACTATTTTGTTATTTTGTATATATATTGAGTTAAATGTAAAGTCTAATCCCGTGATAACATATCTTGGTTAGCAAGTCAGTTTATCAGTTAGGAAGAATATATAACAGAAACAGGTGGGTGCCACCTCAAACACAAATTCGAATTTTCCTTCAGGTTTGACTTTTGTTTTTCTTTTTCTTTTTATACTTAAATTACCATGGTCAAGTTTTTAAGTTAAGATGTGTGTTACCAGAAAGGAGACAAACTGAGTCACTAAATAGCACTTATATGGAGATATAAAAATTCTGTGTGAAGCTAAATTAGAAGTTTTTCTCTTTTCTTTTCTTTTCCTCTTTCTCGTCTTCTTTCTATATTCTGTGAGAGGGAGAACATAAAAATGAAGCCATCTCTGTCCCAAACCTCTCCCACCCATGGGTCGGGAGAAGGGGTAGTCATCAGAGGACTTAAACAGAGAATCAAGAAGTTAGAGGAAATGGTTATAAGCCTTGATGATAAAATTCGGAATATGGATGGAGAAATGAAAGAGAATGAAACACTCAGAGAACAAATAAGATCTTTGGAGGAAGCAAATAAAGCACAAGGGCAGGAGAGAAAGGAACTAGAAAAAAGAATAAAGAAGCTGGAAGGGGAAAAGTGTCAACTAGAATCTAGAATTTCTAAACAAGAAGATAAAAACAACCTAAAGGAATTAGATGTTAGTTCACTGCTCTCTTCTGAGAGAGACGAGATTGCTGCTTGGAATGTTCAGATTAAGGAAAACATTGAACAGTTCAGAAAAGAGTTCCAGGAGCTGAATATGGAAAATGATGCGATGAAAACGTCCTTTGCTGATGCACTAAAGGGAAATGTGGCAGTAAAAGAGGCTGTAAAGCTGGTGGCACTGGAAAACATACAAACAGTTGACTATAAAGAGACAGTAATCGAAAAAATGAAAGACGTTGTGATGGAAAGGGCAAACCCACTCATCAGACAGGCACTTGATAAGGAGAAGACAGTGGTAATCTCAGGCATAAGTGAATCCCAGGAGCCAACATGGCAGGGGAGACTTGAAGAAAATAAAGCTAGCGTTGTAGACCTGATAAGAAAGCTTGGAGTAGTATGTGGTCCTGAGGATATTGTAAACATACACCAACTAGGTAAATATTCGAGGGAAGGAAAGCCGAGACCAACAAAAGTAACCTTTGAGAGAGGGGAAACATGTAGGGAAATATTGTTGAGAAAAAAAAAGTCTAAAAGACCTTCAAGAATGCAAAGAAGTGTTCATTAGACGATACAGAACACAGGAAGAGATGGGAAAGATCAAAAACTTGTTGCAAGAGGCAAGAAGGTTAAATGATGAAAGAAATGAAGAAGAGAAGAAAAATTTTCGTTACAGAATACTTCCAGACAAAGGGGAGATAAAGAAGATAATGACAGAAGATCAGGGGATGGGGCCTCATTAAGATTGTTATACACAAATGCTGATGGATTAGCTGGTAAGGCAGTAGAATTAAAAGATAGGATTCACAACAGTAAGGCAGATATAGTAGCAATTACAGAGACTAAGTTGAGTGAGGACATAAACAGTGTCACAGTTTTTCCTAAGGGCTTCAGAATACTAAGGGTCGAAAGATCTGAGAGGACTGGTGGAGGGATAGCACTGCTCATAAGTGAGAGGATTCAAGTTGAAGAAATAAACTTGGCTATAGAAAGTGAGTTCAGGGAATTTCTTGTTGCTCGCATAAATACTGGGTCAGAGAGCATTATAATAACTGTTGTATACATCCCACCAAGGAACCAAAATAGGCTTGAAATTTATGAGGAAAGTCATATAGGTACTATTGAAGTCATAAACTCAGTTGTTAACATGGCACGGGAGAAAAAATGTAGGATTTTGATTATGGGAGACTTTAATCATAAAGAGATAGATTGGATAAATCTTGACCCACACAGTGGTGAGGACTCATTTGGGGCAAGATTCCTAGATTGCGTACAAGGGAATTTCCTACACCAACATGTAAGAGCCAGGGGTAGGGATGAGCCATCACTACTTGATCTAGTGTTCACAGATAATGTGTTGGATATTGAAAATATTGAGTATGAACCACCAATTGGAAAGAGTGACCACTGTGTGTTGTTGATGGAGTATATCATTGAAGACATTCTTCCTGAGAGTAGAGGCACTGAGGACATGAGGAGGAACTATCCGAAAGGAGATTACATCAAAATGAATGAGCTTTTTGCAGTTATTGACTGGAGAACCTTATTTTACAACAAATCTGTACAAGAAATGTATGACATCTTTTGTGAGAAATATGGGAAGATAGTAGATTGCTGCATACCTGTCACCAAAGTAGGTGTAATTCATGCCAGAGAGAAATGGTTCGATAATGGGTGTAAAAGAGCTAAGGAGTGGAGAGACAAATGCTGGAAAAGGTATAGGAGGAGAAAAAACATAAATGCCTGGCAAACCTACAAAAGAGCAAGAAATGACTACCTAAGTAAAAGGAGAGAGGCAGAGAGAGATTATGAGAGGGACATCACCAGGAAGGCTAAAGAAAATCCCAAGCTTTTCCACAGCTTTATCAGAGGAAAACTGAAGGTAAAAGAACAGGTTTTAAGGCTAAAGAGAGCGGATGGAAGCATCACTGAGACGGACGAAGAGATCTGCAAAGAATTGAACAAGGAGTTTCAGTCAGTATTTACAGTAGAAAATACCCCACCCCCTCAGATTGCAGTGATAGAAGCTCAAGGGCCGGTATTAGAGAACATCAACCTTACAGCCACAGAGGTATGCAAAGCGCTGATGGATTTAGATGTTCATAAAGCTACAGGTCCTGGTGACATATCCCCTCATGTGCTTAAAAAATGCGCAAACACAATATCAGTGGCACTAAGTATCATATTTAAGGAGTCACTGGAGTCGGGGGAGATTCCAAGATGCTGGAAACAAGCAAATGTGATACCTATCTTCAAAAAGGGAAGGAGGGATACGGCTCTGAACTATAGACCAGTTTCCTTGACCAGCATAGTTTGCAAACTTATGGAGAAACTACTAAGGAAACATATCTCTCTTCACTTGGAATCCTTCAACTTTTTGTCAGTGAGGCAACATGGCTTCAGAGAAGGAAGATCAACAGTAACAAACTTATTAGAATTTTATGATGAGGTAAGCCAAATCTTACAGGAAAGAGAGGGCTAGGCAGATTGCATATTCCTAGACTTCCAGAAAGCGCTTGACACTGTTCCACATGGGAGACTTATTAGGAAGCTGCAATCAATGGCTAGAATAGGTGGAAATGTCTTGGAATGGATAAAAACTTACTTAGAAGGAAGGGAACAGAGAGTTAGAGTAAGACACTCAGTGTCTGAATGGAGAAGAGTTAGTAGTGGAGTTCCACAGGGTTCAGTTTTAGGGCCACTTTTGTTCCTTGTATATGTAAATGACCTACCAGAGTCTGTAAATTCATTCATGAATATGTTTGCAGATGATGCAAAGATTGTGAAGAAAGTAAAAAACGAGAACAATGGTAGAGAACTTCAGGAGGATCTAAATAATCTGCATGAGTGGTCAGAAAAGTGGCTAATGAAATTCAATACCTCAAAATGTAAGGTAATGAGAATGGGTACAAGTGCAAGAAGGCCCAAGCTTGACTACTCGGTGGCTGGAGTACAACTTCAAGAGACAGAAAATGAGAGAGATCTAGGAGTAAACATACTGGCAGATTTGTCTCCAGAAATACATATAAATGGCGTAGTAAGGGCAGCATATGCATTCTTATCAAATGTAAGGGTAGCCTTCAGGCACATGGACAAGGAAATGTTCAGAAATATTTATGTAACCTATGTGAGGCCAAAACTCGAATATGCAGCCCCCTTTTGGAATCCGCACTTGAAAAAGCACATAGCTAAGCTTGAAAAAGTTCAAAGACATGCCACGAAACTGGTGCCAGAAATACGCAATCTCGGTTATGATGAGAGGCTGAGGGAATTAGACTTGCCATCACTCGAAGCTAGAAGAGTAGGGGGGGATATGGTGACAGTCTTTAAATTCCTTCATGGTTATGATAGAGTGGATAGGGATCGATATTTCGATATGGCTGGCTCTAGAACTAGAGGTCATAGTTTGAAGCTTCGTAAGAAAACTTCTTTGCAGGATGTAAGGAAATACTTTTTCAGTGTAGGAGTAGTTGATAATTGGAATTGGCTAAGCGAGGAGGTAGTTAATGCTATCTCAATCCATAGTTTTAAGGACAGGTACGATAAGTATCATTAAGTCTAAAAATGGAACCGATCAGGAGACGGGAAGATACGAGCTTTGGGCTCTTTCCCGTAAACACAATTAGGTAATCACAATTAGGTAATCACACACACACACACACACACACACACACACACACACACACACTCATGTGCTTAAAAAATGCGCAAACACAATATCAGTGGCACTAAGTATCATGTTTAAGGAGTCACTGGAGTCGGGGGAGATTCCAAGATGCTGGAAACAAGCAAATGTGATACCTATCTTCAAAAAGGGAAGGAGGGATACGGCTCTGAACTATAGACCAGTTTCCTTGACCAGCATAGTTTGCAAACTTATGGAGAAACTACTAAGGAAACATATCTCTCTTCACTTGGAATCCTTCAACTTTTTGTCAGTGAGGCAACATGGCTTCAGAGAAGGTAGATCAACAGTAACAAACTTATTAGAATTTTATGATGAGGTAAGCCAAATCTTACAGGAAAGAGAGGGCTGGGCAGATTGCATATTCCTAGACTTCCAGAAAGCGTTTGACACTGTTCCACATGGGAGACTTATTAGGAAGCTGCACTCAATGGCTAGAATAGGTGGAAATGTTTTGGAATGGATAAAAAACTTACTTAGAAGGAAGGGAACAGAGGGTTAGAGTAAGACACTCAGTGTCTGAATGGAGAAGAGTTAGTAGTGGAGTTCCACAGGGTTCAGTTTTAGGGCCACTTTTGTTCTTTGTATATGTAAATGACCTACCAGAGTCTGTAATTTCATTCATGAATATGTTTGCAGATGATGCAAAGATTGTGAAGAAAGTAAAAAACGAGAACAATGGTAGAGAACTTCAGGAGGATCTAAATAATCTGCATGAGTGGTCAGAAAAGTGGCTAATGAAATTCAATACTTCAAAATGTAAGGTAATGAGAATGGGTACAAGTGCAAGAAGGCCCAAGCTTGACTACTCGGTGGCTGGAGTACAAATTCAAGAGACAGAAAATGAGAGAGACCTAGGAGTAAACATACTGGCAGATTTGTCTCCAGAAATACATATAAATGGCATAGTAAGGGCAGCATATGCATTCTTATCAAATGTAAGGGTAGCCTTCAGGCACATGGACAAGGAAATGTTCAGAAATATTTATGTAACCTATGTGAGGCCAAAACTCGAATATGCAGCCCCCTTTTGGAATCCGCACTTGAAAAAGCACATAGCTAAGCTTGAAAAAGTTCAAAGACATGCCACGAACCTGGTGCCAGAAATACGCAATCTCAGTTATGATGAGAGGCTGAGGGAATTAGACTTACCATCACTCGAAGCTAGAAGAGTAAGGGGGGATATGGTGACAGTCTTTAAATTCCTTCATGGTTATGATAGAGTGGATAGGGATCGATATTTCGATATGGCTGGCTCTAGAACTAGAGGTCATAGTTTGAAGCTTCGTAAGAAAACTTCTTTGCAGGATGTAAGGAAATACTTTTTCAGTGTAAGAGTAGTTGATAATTGGAATTGGCTAAGCGAGGAGGTAGTTAATGCTATCTCAATCCATAGTTTTAAGGACAGGTACGATAAGTATCACTAAGTCTAAAATGGAACCGATGAGGAGACGGGAAGATACGAGCTTTGGGCTCTTTCCCGTAAACACAATTAGGTAATCACAATTAGGTAATCACACACACACACATATATATATATATATATATATATATATATATATATATATATATATATATATATATATATATATATATATATGTGGCTCAGTCGGTAGCGTCTCCGACTCTGAGGCGTCAGGTCGAGGGTTCGCGCCCCGTCACGGTCTGAGGTTAGCGAAGGCATGCACTCAGCGTAAGGATTACATTTGCCAAAACAAGTCCTTCGCAAGAAGGCAACCGTCCTAGCCCTTGGTTGATAAGGGAGTCCATGACGTAAAACCGGAACGAACGATATGTATATATATATATATATATATATATATATATATATATATATATATATATATATATATATATATATATATATATATATCTTCTTCGTCTTCTTCGTCTGTATCCTTTCCCACTTTTATGTGGGGTCGATGTTTCTAGCCAGTGTTCTCCATATGTTTCTGTCCCATACCTCATCACCCAACAAACTTTTAGACCTCAGGTCGTCATTGATGCAATCTATCCACCTACGCTTTGGTCTCCCCCTTCTTCTCCTACCCTGTATATCCATTTCCACCACTCTCCTCCCAACATGCTGTTCATCCCTCCTAACGACATGACCATACCTTCTTGGTCTACTTTCTTGTATCTTATCTGATATTTCTCTAACTTTTGAGGTACCTCTAATTACCTCGTTTCTGATCTTATCGCTTCTTGTCACCCCCACATCCATGTCTCTGATCCATACATCATCGCAGGTCTCACAACTGTCTTGTGCACTTTACCCTTAAACTTAATCAGTATTCTCCTGTCGCACAGCACCCCCAGACACTTTCTTCCAGTTCTTCCATCCCGTTTGTATTCTGTGGGTTATTTCTGACTCTAGGTCACCATCCTCTGCTACTCTTGATCCCAAATACTTGAACTTTTCAACTATTTTCAACACCCCCCCCCTGCAAATTGACCTCCCCATCCTCATCATCTCTCAACCTCAAGTACTCTATCTTCCTCCTGCTGATTCTCAGTCCTCTATCCTCCATCACTCTTCTCCACTCGTCAAGCTTCTCCTCCACTACCTCTCGTCTGTTGTTACGCAGTACAATGTCATCTGCAAAGAGCATACACCATGGAGACTGATCTCTAATACCCTGGGTTACTACATCCAAGACCAGATCAAATAGATATGGACTCAAAGCAGACCCTTGATGCAGACTAACATTTACTGAGAGACTTTTCGTCAAGCCCACACTGCTCTTAACATTTGTCTCTGCCCTCTCATAAATATCTTGGATGATTCTTGCATATTTCTCGGGGACTCCCTTTTCTCTAATACACCACTCCTCTTGACGTAGTACTCAATCATATGCCTTTTCCAGGTCAATAAAGACCATATGCAGTCCTTTCTGTTTCTCCCGATGCTTTTACATCATTTGTCTCAAGGCAAATATGGTATCCACTGTCCCTCTTCCAGACATGAGGGATATATATATATATATATATATATATATATATATATATATATATATATATATATATATATATATATATATATATATATATATATATATATATATATATATATATATATATATATATATATATATATATATATATTTATATATATATGTATATGTATATGTATATGCATACGTATGTGTATATATATATATATATATATATATATATATATATATATATATATATATATATATATATATATATATATATATATATATATATATATATATATATATATATATATATATATATATATATATATATATATATATATATATATATATATATATATATATATATATATATATATATATATATATATATATATATATATATATATATATATATATATATATATATATATATATATATATATATATATATAAATGTATATGTATATGTATATGTATATGTACATGCAAATTGCATATATATATATATATATATATATATATATATATATATATATATATATATATATATATATATATATATATATATATATATATATATATATATTGATATTGATATCTCTAATGCTTTTGACAGAGTCTGGCACAAAGCTCTGTTGGCTAAACTCCCTGCCAATGGCTTTACCCCTTCTCTCTGTTCTCTGATTTCCAGTTCTCTCTCTGACCGTTTTATATCTGTAGTTGTTGATAGTGCATCGTCTAGTCATTCCCCTGCTACCAGTGGTGTTCCACAAGGCTGTGTTCTTTCACCTACTTTGTTCTTTCTTTTCATCGATGATATTCATTTTTTTTTTTTTAAGAGTGTGACACCGGGACAGGCAGAAACTGCCCTCATCAACAAAGGCCCGGGCACGAGAAAATACCAAGACGAAGGAAAAGAAAAAGTTAAGGGCAAGGCAGAGATGAGGTAATGTCACACAAAGGAAAACGACAGACAGAAAAAACAGTCAAAGTAAAGAGGACCCAGAGATATGGAGGACTAGGCTCTGAGATGACGATAGATCTGCTTTTTGAAGGATGAAAGGTCATAAGAACTAGGAAAGACAGAAGGAGGAAGAGAGTTCCAGAGTCTGGAGGTAGATGGGAAGAAGCAGTCGCTGCACCGACCAATCCGCGAGCTACAAATCTCGACACAGTACCTGTGAGATGAGGCCGCTTGGCGAGTGTTACGCGGCCTCGGCAGTGGAGGAGGGATGCAACTCGCCAACTCATCAGAGCAGCGATGGAAGTAGTAGCGATAGAAAAGCGAAAGGGAAGATACCTTACGGCGAAGAGAGAGAGAATCCAGGTTAGAAGTAAGAGAAGGATCATTAATAAGTCTGACTGCCTTGGATTGAACCCTATCAAGAAGATAAGTAAAGGAAGAAGCACCCCAGATGTGTGAGCAGTATTCTAAGCAGGGGCGGATAAGACCTTTGTAAATTTTAAGTAACTGCAATGAGGAAAAGTAATAACGAAAACGAAACAAAACCCCCAATTTTTTGGATGAAGATTTAGAAATTTGGATTATGTGATTCCTCCAAGACAAGTTAGAGGCTATGTGGATTCCTAATATATTGATAGAGTTAAGAGGGTAAATTTCATTAGTTTCGAAGACAATAGGGTTATCTGGAGGAGAAGAAGATAAAGAGATAGCCAGAAACTGTGTCTTGGAGGCAATGAAT
>JAXCGZ010016992.1:210000-212500 GCA_037179515.1 Halocaridina rubra
TCTTTGACCTCCTCAAGTGCTGCTCTCCATCCCTCCAACTTCTCCTCCAAATCCTCCCTCCTCTCTGCACACAATACAATGTCATCTCCATGTAATATGCACCATGGCACTGCTTCTCTCACATCTTTGGTCATTACGTCCATCATCACAATGTGGATGAATGGACTAAGTGCCGACCCCTGATGTAATCCAAATCATACCTCAAATTCATCTGTCTCTCCAACACTGCTTCTCACTCTGGTATACACATTCCTATACATCTGAATAATTAACTAACATACTTTTCAGGTACCATTTTCTCCCTCAAACATCATATTTCCTGTCTTGGCACTCTGTCATAGGCCTTTTCAAGGTCTATGAAAACTAGATGAAAGTCTCGTTGTTTTTCTCTGAATTTCTCCATCAGCTGCCTTATACAAAAAATTCCATCTGTTGTTCCGCATCCCTCCATAAATCCCAGCTGTTGTATCCCTATTCTCACTTCTTCTCTTAGCCTGCCATCTATCATGCTCTCCAGTATCTTCAGCGTGTAAGACATTAGCTTAATGCCTCTATAATTGCTGCATTCTTGGACATCACCTTTACCTTTAAATATTGGTATTAATATACTTTCCCGCTACTCTTCTGGTATCTTTTCCTGTTCAGAGATTTTTAAAATGAGATCATACCTAGATGTCTACCCTTTCCTCTCCTAAAGCTTACCAAACTTCAACAGGATAATAATAATAATAATAATAATAATAATAATAATAATAATAATAATAATAATAATAATAATAATAATAATAATAATAATAATAATAATAATAATAATAATAACAATAATAATAGTTGTTGTTGTTGTTGTTATCATCATCATCATCATCATCATCATCATCATCATCATCATCATCATCATCATCATCATCATCATCATCATCATCATCATCATCATCATCATCAGTAGTAGTAGTAGTAGTAGTAGTACAATACTTTCTTCCTAAAAATTACAAGAATACTGAAAGGAACTTATACTTTGAACCAATATAAAATGTAAATGAGATAATAAAAATATAAGCGTAATAAGTGAGTATCATTTGCCATACAATGCATCTTAGAGCCCCTTCCTGCATGTTCAAAAAAAAAAAAAAGGAATATCAAATATAATATCAAAAATAATTTATACAATTGTAAAATATTTCACATTAACATAAAAAAGAATGCGTTAAATGAATAGAACAGATAATGAAATTAATACATAAAGAATAACAAACAAATAAATAAAGAAACAGCAAAATAACCACAATAAAACAATGGAAAAATATAACACTAGAAAAAATTATTTTCTAAAAATGAAAAGATTACCGAAATATTCTTTTAAAACTATTTTTCTTTTAAGAATATGACAAGACTCCCGAAATTTACTTTGAAACAGTCTCAGAGAATAAACAAAATGCATAAACGACACACAAAATAAAAATAATATTGAATAATATAAAATAAACTAAAAAAACACAATACTTACAAACTCTAATAAATATCATTCTTAACTCAAAATTATTGACACGAAATAAGCTGAACGGTTAAAGAAAAATATATATAAAAATAACACGAAACATACTGAATAATTAACGAAAAATATATATAAAAAAAATTGGATTAAATAAAAATATCACCACAAAACTGCCAAATTGGATTAATCAGTGCATAACAGTAAATAAATAAGGGGGGGGGTGAATCCGGGGAGTGGAACCCACTATTGATAGAAAATGGGAAATGGCTGCCATTATAAAATTAGGATAGGTTAAGGGGGGTTTACACTGTCAAACGGTTCGTCGAACGCGGTTCGACAGACAAGAGTTTGAAGTGATTTTCGAACATGTGGACGGGGTATTTGGTTGTCGAACACGGAACGTGTTCGACAACCAAATACCCTGTTCACACGTTCGAAAATCACTTCCAACACTTGTCTGTCGAACCGCGTTCGACGAACCGTTTGACCGTGTAACGGAACGTGTTCGACAACCAAATACCCCGTTCACACGTTCGAACATCACTTCAAATACTTGTCTGTCGAACCGCGTTCGACGAACCGTTTGACCGTGTAAATCCCCCTTTCAGGTAGGTCGGTTGGAAGGGTTAGTAAAACAAGAAAAATATGACCTAATAATAGTTTGAGGCTAACCGAAAAGACTCAACTACAATAATGATAAAAACTGAAAATAAAATGACATCTTCAAACTATTTTTTCTTTTGAACAGAATTTGAAATGACCAAAATGCATGAGTGTATATCCGTAGTCACCGTGGCTCAATCGGTAGCGTCCGCGACTCTGAGGCGTCAGGGCGAGGGTTCGCGCCCCGTCACGGTCTGAGGTTAGCAAGGGCATGCACTCAGGGTAACGATTGCATCTGCCAAAGTAAATCCTTCGAAAGAAGGCAACCGTCCTAGCCCTTGGTTGAAAAGGGAGTCCGTGACGTAAAACCGGAACAACAACAACAACAACATGAGTGTATACCCA